>ML269881.1:0-11390 GCA_005239495.1 Nicotiana undulata
GAAATAATACATAAACTGTTTTAGAACTAAGAAAAACAAGACAGTTTAGAAGATAAAGATAGATGATACGCCAAGGCCCACGAACGTCTGCGAGTCTACCTTGGAATCTCCGAAGTGGACTGCAGGATGCTCCCTCAATCAGTGTCCACCGGGTCCGGCTGTGGGATTTGCACAACATAGAGAAGTGCAGGTGTAGCATCAGTACAACCGACCCCATGTACTGAGAAAGTGCCGAGCCTAACCCCGACCGAAGTAGTGGCGAGGCTAGACACGACGATGATAATCTACCTGTACAGTTCTATTAAAAATATAGGAAGGAAGTGACAGATATTCAACAGATAAGCAAGGGATGCGGGAACAAGTAAGGGGGGGGGGGCAACAGATAAATAGCAAAATGAGATGTAAAACACGATAAATAAACAGATAAATGAATGGCACGGCATCACCCTTCGTGCTTTACTCTCTTCCTCACTATGCAACAGGTAGATATATATATGACATGATTGCAATAATAAATGAAATGAATGGCACGACATCACCCTTCGTGATTTACTCTCTTCCTTACTGCGAAATAATAAACAAAGAAATGATATGAATGAATGGCACGACATCACCCTTCGTGCTTCACTCTCTTCCTCACATTGCAATAAATAAATAATGAGTGATATGGATGAATGGCACAGCATCACCCTTCGTGCTTCACTCTCTTCCTCACATTGCAATAAATAAATAATGAGTGATATGGATGAATGGCACAGCATCACCCTTCGTGCTTCACTCTCTTCCTCACATTGCAATAAATAAATAATGAGTGATATGGATGAATGGCACAGCATCACCCTTCGTGCTTCACTCTCTTCCTCACATTGCAATAAATAAATAATGAGTGATATGGATGAATGGCACAGCATCACCCTTCGTGCTTCACTCTCTTCCTCACATTGCAATAAATAAATAATGAGTGATATGGATGAATGGCACAGCATCACCCTTCGTGCTTCACTCTCTTCCTCACATTGCAATAAATAAATAATGAGTGATATGGATGAATGGCACAGCATCACCCTTCGTGCTTCACTCTCTTCCTCACATTGCAATAAATAAATAATGAGTGATATGGATGAATGGCACAGCATCACCCTTCGTGCTTCACTCTCTTCCTCACATTGCAATAAATAAATAATGAGTGATATGAATCAACAAATAACAAACGTGGCAAGGAAGTGAATTACCTAAATTCAATTCATAACCACCCGACACGGGGAATAACAACCAAAGTCAAACACATTTGCCCGGCAAGGGTCTCAACTATAACCAATTCCTTACGAGTACATCACTTCCAAAAAGAACTACTTCATAACACAATAACCATTGAGGTAATAACAAGTAATTAAGTAAAATGGACTCACATGCATACTTTGACACACAATGCATAGGTACTCGCCACCTCACCTATGCATTGAACACGATAACACACATAGCACATAGGGCACAATACATATTCCCTCACCAAAGTTAAGCAAGACACTTACCTCGGGTCCAAAAATAGCAATCAAGCCTCTAATACCGCCTTTCCTTTAGAATCCGACTCCGAAACGATAATATCTAGGCATAATTAACTCAATAATATCAATAATGACTCATTAACACAATCTCATAGCCTAATATACAATTCCTAGCATTCTTCCCAAAATACCAAAATTCGACCCCGGGCCCGCTTGGTCCAAACACGAGGCTCGGACTAAAACCCGATTATCCATACCCCCACGAGTTCAAATGTATAATTTGTTTTGAAATCCGACCCCAAATTGAGGTTGAATTACCCAAAATCCCATAAACCCTAACTCTACCCAAAACCCCTAATTTCTACTTTAAGTTTTAGATTTTAGGCCTAGATTCTAGTGATTAGGGAAGGAAAGTGGAAGAAATTGGTGTTAAGAATACTTACCCAAATGGCTATGGAAGGGAAAATGGCTTGGAGGTCTTCAATGGAATTTGAGAAAGAAGGGAATTGTGAAAAGTGATGAAATCCCGTATGGCATTCTGTTTTTGAGTAATAAAAATACCTGGGCGAAATTTACCATGTGCGTTCGCAGCACATGCACTGCGTTCGCACAGGGTCTCCTAAAATACCCTACGCGATCACGGGACCCCAGCCGCATTCGCACACGCCTAACACCCCTAGCCCCTCCCCCCCCGACTCTCCTAACCCTGTGCGTTCGCGACCACCCTGGTGCGTTCGCACAGGGGAACCTGTCCTCTCTCCGCGATCGCGACCCGTAGGGTGCAATCGCACTGACCATTTTGACCCCAGACCCCACGATTACTCTGTGCAATCGCATGGACTCTAGTGCGATCGCACTGAAGGAAACATCAGACACCAGAAACCAGTCAAAACACCAGATTTTTCCAACCTTTTTGCACCCCGACACCTACCCGAAACTCACTCGAGCCCTCGGGGTTCAAAACCAATTATACACACGACTCCCAAATCATCATACAGACTTATTCAATCATTTAAATCACCAAAATATCATCGCAATCAAGGAATTAAACTCCAAAATTCATAGAAATTCCTTAAAACCTCATAAAGCTTAATTATTCCGATTTTGATCTGAAACACGTCATTTCAAGTCCGTTTTACACCAAATTTCACATATAAGTCACATAACATATATTGAACCTGTTCCGGGTTCCAGAACTATAATATGAGCCCGGTAATACAGTTTTCACATAAATATTCATTTTCAAAAACCTTTATATTTTTCAGAAAATAATTTTCTTTAAAAATTCATTTCCCGGGCTTGGGTCCTCGGAATTCGATTCCAGGCATATGCCCAAGTCCCATATTTTCCTACGGACTCTCCGGGACCGTCAAATCACGGATCTGGGTCCGTTTACCAAAAAGGTTGACCAAAGTCAACTTTAATTAATTAATTATTAGAAATTTTATTTTTCACCAAGTTTTCACATAAAAGCTTCCCGGCTACCTGCCCGGGATGCGCACGCATATCGAGGTGAGATTAACGGAGGCTTTCGGGGCCTCGGACCACAGATTTAACTAAATTAACTTAGGATGACCTTTTGGGTCATCACAGTAGACTTTAAAAGTATTAATGATTGAAGTTGGAGTTCCTCGGAGACTTTACATTGTCGAATTTAACTTTGCTTTAATCAAATGCCTACGCATTGTGCACTCTTAAGTTAGTCAATCGAACTATGTATTAACCAGACAAAAGCAAAAAATATTTAAATATACATGTACATACATGATGATCTGCGGCATATAATGCACAATAAATATACTCACTGAATTTCACAACGTGTATATGGGGTTGAAAAATAAATAAAATTTTAAACAAATTCCAAACCCATTATTACAAGAAGAGAAGTCCGTGCATAGGTAATTAAAAATATCCATGAATAATTTGTAGAATTTAGTAACTTTAGTTGTTTTGAGCATTCACATCAATAGTAATTCCCGAAAATAGTGGAGCAAGAAAATAATAATTGATTAAAATAAAAGAAATTTGGGAGACTTTGGATTACCTAACAGACCAAGAGATAATTTTTAAATGTTTGCTGATGGTACGGATAAATTCGACCGGATACTATAATGGAGGTTAAATATAGACAATATTCGAAAGTAGAGGGATATATTTAGCCCTTTTTCCATTTTACAATTCTTATGTCTAAACGCGTACTTAGAATTAGCATACATTATTTGATTAATATTTAAATATTTTTGTATAAAATTCAGTATTAATTTTAGTTGTCTGCATAAATTATACTCCATGTATATTATATGCAAGAATTTATATACTATTTCATACAGAAAATAGGTGCATTAAAAATATAGTGATTAGTAACATATATGAATTAAAATAACGAAAATAATCCGAATGATTAAACATCTTTTTAGGCATTATTATTTTTAATTTTTACATTACGACCCTAACATTAATTATCACTGTATAACTTGTCTCTAAACCAAAGGACTCCTTTTCTATTTTGTTTTCTCTAGTTCTAGTTCTAGTTCTATGTGTGTGTTTTTAGAAGGGAATAAAATTGGACAAGAGTCTTGGGTCAGGAAAAGGCAAAGTGATTGGTACGGTGAGGACTGATTCAAGAAAGGAGTTCATTACAAATCATTTTGCTCCTTCATCGGTACTTGGAGTGTTTTTTTTTTAAATGTTGTTCTTGTAGAGGAGAAAAACAATACTCGTGACCAATTTGTTTTTTTATTTTATTTAAAATAAGTGTCAATTTATATAATCAAGAAAGAATTTAATTTCTTTTTATAAAATAATCTTATGTACATATACCTAAAAACAATTCTACTCCTCATATTAAATTAATTAATTAAAGATAATTTAATCATAATAAGTATTTTTGTATAGAATTTAATACGTAGTGAGATTTGTCAGAGTGATTCTGATCTGGATGACGCTTTGACAACTTTATGGTATAAGTTTTTAATTGGTCCTCTGTCCTTTTTTTGCTTTGTTTTTTTTATTTATTTCGATACGATCGGAATTTAATTAGAAGAACAGATAAAACTATTGGACTATTCTGCCATAAAAAAATAATGTTATAAATTGAGTTTTATTTAAGGTGAATGTTTATATTTTAGAGATTGTAGACAATAAATTGCGTCGAGAAAATAAAATCAGGACCGAAAAATATTGCAACAATCGTAGTATTTGATTTCAAATAATATTAGTGTACAATCTCTATGAATCCTCTGATTCTACTTTTCTAGTATAAATTCGAGGGCCTTCGAGCTTGATCTTGAATCTTATTTGTTTCCAGGAACGATGGTCTTGAATTCAACTATCACGAACTTTGATTTGAACTCGTACTCCTTGAATCTTGACTTGTTTTTCGTTCTTGAGGTTGAACTTGATTTCCTGAGCTTGAAGTTCTTCGTTCTTGAGCTGGAACTTGATTGCTTGAAGCTTGAAACTTGTAGAGAAATTTATGGCGTTTGATCCACGAGCTCTCTCTTGCTTCTTGTTATAACTTCTGGTGGTTTTTCTAAGTTATGAAGACCCCTATTTATAGTTGTGTGAGGGAAGAGTTATGATAAGAACAAACTCTTTCCGACCAATCAAATTGAAGTGTGACAAGGCCGCATTTGATTGGCCAGAACATGTCACTTGCACATGTGGCGCGATTTCATTGGCCTTTTAATGTGACTTGGCATGCCTTGTCATTTTGACACGCTGCATGATCTTATTGGCTCTTCCGTTTGACTTGGCGTGCCACGTCATTTGACACGTGGCACCAAACTGGGCCTCTAGGAAGATGACATCTTGGGATTTAAGAAGTGGGCTCATCATTTGTAGCCCAACTAAATGGACTAGCCCAATGGATTAAGACTTATTTATTTAATCCATTTATATTGGACTTAGTTCAATTATATTAGCCCATAATATTTATTTGGACTAATATATCTTGAATTTAAAATATAGTCCAAATTATTTTATTGAATTTAAATTCAATAAATTTTATATGCCTACAAATTCCCCCTACTTCAAAACTTTTCAGGTGCATTCGCCGAAATATCAAAAGACGGGGATTGAAGTATTATGACTGTCACCCCCTTGCTATCCTTTCTTCAGGAAAATCGTATTTTATTTTGTCTCCATTTCACTACGTTCCTTTCAAGATTAAGCAAATAATCTCAAGTCCAACTTATGACATCCGATGATGTCTTAACTTTGTCTACACAAAGTGTCAGATTCCTTAAACAAACTCCAGGTAAAACAAGCTTGGATTAGCATGAACTTATATTTAAATAAGGATCTCCAAGGCAAGTCCAAGATTTCGATATATAAGCCTTAAATTGCTTCTCACAAATTGTACATCTTAATGCACATGGTTTCTGTCAGAATCAAGCCTCTTTCAACTTCTTAATTAGATTTCTACTCGAATTATGAAACACGAGCATTATTATCTGAGAGTCCGTCAAAGCACCGCAATCCTAATTCATGTTGGGGACTAATTGTTGAAGCCGCCTAAAATATTGATCCCACATCGATATTATACTGCTGCAGGCCATCTACGGAGATCTATATAAACCCATGCGTTCTATTTGTTTAGCATCAATTCACAGTATTTGAAATCCATTTGAGTCTAACTTTCTAGACTCGGAAGCATTGACGTGAAGGTAATTTTTTTTTTGTGCTTTATTCTTTGTTGTCTTTTTTTCTCTTTTTTTTTTGTAGGTCAAACAAGAAGGATGTATTCTTGTTTAACGAGATGATCCATGCATGAAGAAGACAATCTTAGGGTGTGAGGGGATGGGTACTCATCCCTGCCCGAATTATCGGAGAGATTACTCTCAAAATGGACCGACTACCGGAGAGATTACTCTCAATATTTCCCGACTACTGGAGAGATTACTCTCAAAATGACCCGACTATCGTAGAGATTACTCTCAATGTTGCCCGACTACTGGAGAGATTACTCTCAAAATGTCCGGACTATCGGAGAGATTACTCTCAACATGGCCCGACTACTGGAGAGATTACTCTCAAAATGTCCGGACTATCGGAGAGATTACTCTCAATATGATCGACTATCGGAGAGATTACTCTCAATATGGACCGAATACCGGAGAGATTACTCTCAATGTGGCCCGACTATCGGAGAGATTACTCTAAAATACCCGACTTCGGAGAGATTACTCTCAATGTGGCCCGACTACCGGAGGCCATTTTACTCATTTAGACCTTTGTGCTCATCCTAATATTCTTGATTTGGACTTTGATGACCCCTTTTTTTCTTTTGCNATTTTGGTTCACGCCCCGCAAGATGGCCGGTACGCAGCCTCATGGCCTTCTTTGAGAAACTCCCTTCATGTAGAAAACTGGACCTTAGAGCACAAGTCAACTTCTAATCCATTGTCCAAGATGTGGTCTCTCCAAGCGCCAATCCATCGCCACGTAAACATTGCTAGCACCTTTCCAAGCTTAGGACGTCGCATAATTCAATGCGAAGTACGTTGGGGAAGCACAACAACAATCAAGGGCGAGTATCATTACATTCCAGGATATTGGGAATCGACTGAAGATGTACTTGGTGGAAGCCAACAAACCCTGAGTACAACAAAGATTTATGATGCTGTATATGCTTCACTTTTCACTTATGATCGAAACTCGAACATTTTACAAGCATTTTGCGAGGCTTGGTGCCCCAAGACGAACACGCTTCTTACATCAGCTGGGGAACTTTCTATCTCTCTTTGGGACTTACATATCCTTGGAGGTCTGCCCATTGTGGGTTCTCCTTATGAAGAAGTGGTACCTGAGACAAGAGAACTTATCGATTTGGACAAAAAACAGATGAGATTTATCCCTCGATCTTGCGAGTATTTATTTGCTGCCTTCCATTACCTTAAGGAAGGTACGGGTGCTAACCAAAAGGTCTCTTTCAACAAGTGGACAAATTTTTGGTATAAAAAGACTTTAATATATAAACCCGCCCCACTGCGAAAGGAAAAGAAATCTGCGCGCCTAAAGTCGACACATAATCCTAACGGAGTAATTCCCGAGACAACGAGGTGGTCGAGTGATCAAGAAGTTATATTCTCCAAGCTTAGGGTGAGGGCTGACAAGAAAGATGAAACTTATGTAGCAGCATTCTTATCAATTTGGCTATGTGCCTTCGTGTTTCCCAAGGCAGAAAACTTCATTCGTCCCGAGACTTTTAAGATGGCAAGCATGATGGCAGGCGGGCGAAAGATTAGCCTTGCGATCCCAGTTTTGGCGAGTATTTATAATGGTTTGAATAAGATTTCGTGTTCTTCCCAACTTGATCAGGTCAAAGTTTGTTTCCCCATCCATTATGTTTACGGCTGGCTTGCACATTACTTCAAAACCCACTATCCACTTGCTAAGGGTCCGTCTGTCCCTTTGATGGTGGCATACTCAGGAGAGGGAGCTGCGAGGTACTTTGACGGGAAGGATGCGAGAAAACGCATCCATACTGGGGAGGATATAGTTTGGACACCAACAATGTTAACCAATTCTCGTCCTTATTATTATGTGGATAACGATGCCCCTGAAGAGTTGGAGTCCAATTACTTCATGAGCTTACGTTTTAGTTACCTCCCTTTGAGGTATGGTAACTCATTTATCATCGAGCCCTATAGCCCACATCGGTTTGGTCGTCAATTTGGATTTTACCAGAACGTCCCCGGTTTTTTGGAGAATGATATTCGTAACGCCTCTCTAGATGAAGGACTTAGATTTTGGAGGATTTGTACGCTGTATCGGTCTATGTCACGCGCGGTTTTTCCCCCAACGGGCGATCCTGTGGAGAAGCCTTTCTCCACCAATTATATGTCTTGGTGGGAGAAAGCGCATGGGAAGTTTCTCGAGAATAATTTACAAGCTTTGGTAGACAATGTTGGGCTAAAGTCTACTATTCCTTTAGGAGGTGAAGATCAAGGTGTTGGAAAGACGCTCCCGGAAGTTAAAGAGCCACGTACTCCAATCCCAAAAGTAGCTACACAACATAAGAAAAGGAAGCTTAAATCCTCCAAGCCGGCTTTGAAAGAGGTGGTGTGCACTTCAGCGGATTTAGAGAAGCACCCTTCAGTTCTTCCATTTAGCACGCAAGTTCCTCAAGATACAAGTCAGAGTACCAATGAAGATCGAAATTGGAAATGGAAACGACCTAACCCAGTAGAGATCATAGAGGTTCCAAGTGTTGATAGTCCCTCAAGAATGCCTACAGCTTGTAAGAAGGAGGTAAAAATACAATCACTTTTCCCTTTATTTTATCTGTTATTATTATTATTATTATTATTATTTTAACTTTCTTTGCCTCTTCCTTATGCAGTTAAATGCCATTGGGCATCCGGTGGTATCCCCACATGACCAGCCGCAAGTGAGTGATGAATCTATTGGAAGGCCTACGTCTAAAGTGAAGTCTCATTCAAATGCATCATATCTTACTCATGACAAAGCCCTAAACCAACAAACTCTAAATGAGATAACTCACATTCCACCGATGACAAATACAACAGTATCTATTTTTGAAGGAAAGAGCATTGTTTTTAATCGTAAAAAGGAATTCGTCTTGGGACTTTGGGAGGATATTTGCAGACTCTCCAAGACTCGTGCAGAACTTATCTCATCTTATAGGGAGAAAATTACTGAGATTTTTGAGGATATGAAAAGGGAGAATATTTCAGATCTTTCTCCATTAGAGTGTTTACTGGATTCTCTTTTCGAGTTTGCTGCCTCATATGACCAAAAGCGATCCAATTTGACTGAGAAGATGAGTCAAGACGAGAAGCTGGAGATGATTTCCAAAGCTAAGGAGCGTCTCGAATCATTCAGGCTTGAAGCAAGTGAGAAAGTCAAGAAAGTTTCCTCTAGTGAAAAGAAACTGAAGAGAGTTGTGAAGAAATTGCAGACATTACAACAAGAGAGGGAGAACCTCGAAGGTATTATAGAAGCGACTCAAAAGGAGGTTGAAGAGGTTCAGGCAAAAGTTTCAGCTGCCGAGACTGAGGTTCTTCATATGACAATGTAAATTTGCTGACTGCTGAAGATTCGGCCAGTTTGGAGGAGAAGAAGAAGATCATGGAGACTAGCTGTCAAGAATTGATCAACTATAAGTTTTGTTTAGATTAGGCTATTAGAATTATCTCCCTTTTTATCCTTATTTTAGGTTGACCTAGTGGGTATTTATTTCATCTTAAATCTGATTGCTTCTCTTTTGCTTTACATTGCCCGACATTTATCTTGGTCGCATAATTTTCAGCTTTACGTACTCGTAATGAATGATTCTTATCTTGTCGTGAGAGAGTCCAAATAATGAACCATTTGATTTCTAAAAATTGGACTTCAATATATAAAACATATCCAAAAAATAGAATCAAACACCTTCAGAATCAACCAAAATAATATTTTGAAACCAACTTTAGATTTTACCACGTTGAAAATTTCAGATTTGCGCAGTCTCACCAAATAATTCATATCTTGGTGTAGGAAAGTCGAAATTATGAACCGTTTAATTCCATGGAAACTAGACTTCAAAATATAAGACATAAATTCGGAATTAAACACTTTGAGAATAATCCCAGATATTATTTTGGATCTAGCTTTAAATTTTGTCATGTCGACGATTTCAAATTTGCACGGCTTCACCAAAATATTTGTATCTTGATGTAGGAAGGTCTAAATCATGAAACGTTTGATTTTATGGAAACTAGACTTCAAAATATAATACATATCCAAAATTAGAAATTAAACACTTTGAGAATCATCCGAGATATTATTTTGAGTCTAGCTTTAAATTCTGTCACGTCGACGATTTCAGATTTGCACGGCTTCACCAAAATATTTGTATCTTGATGTAGGAATGTCTAAATCATAAACCGTTTAATTTCATGAAAACTAGACTTCAAAATATACGACATATCCAAAATTCGAAATTAAACACTTTGAGAATCATCCGAGATATTATTTTGAAGCCAACTTTAATTCCTGATATGCCGACAGTTTCAAATTAGCGCGACTTCACCAAAATATTTGTATCTTGGTGTGGGAGTCTTGAGATTGTAAGACCCTTTTAATTGTCAAAAATTAAAATTCAAGAGCTTCATTCTCACCAAATATCTTGGGTCCACACCAATTTAGCATAGCGGCTTGCCCCCTTTAAATCAAATGGGATCCAAAGTTTAACAGAGGCATGGTGTCCCAACTCGATTTTCGAATACTGATTGAATGAATTACATTCCATCATGCTTCATTCGGACAACGATTGGGGGATTATGTGTCTTTTTAATTTATGCGACTGAACTCAGAATGAAACTCTAAGC
This sequence comes from Nicotiana undulata, assembly GCA_005239495.1. Taxonomy (NCBI): domain Eukaryota; kingdom Viridiplantae; phylum Streptophyta; class Magnoliopsida; order Solanales; family Solanaceae; genus Nicotiana; species Nicotiana undulata. Next base: position 10,841 of record ML269881.1, read on the forward strand.
TGCCTACGTACCTCGGTGAAGAGGATCAAGTCATACCGTAGTTCAGAATGGGTAGAATTTTTTTTTATTTTTTTTTATTTTTTATGTCCTAACTTTTGCCTAGGCCGCCTCTTTCGAGGTTTTCAACCTAGCGGACCCTTTTTTTTTTGTCGGCCGTACACAGTTTAGACTCATGCGGGCCAGGAGTAACATGCAATTTTCGTTCATGCGTTAAGGAGCATTAAAACTTCAAGGATAATACTTCTTCAAAAACTTGCCATTGATAGGGCCGATTCTCAAGCCATCTGCATCAACCAACTTGTAAGGCCCACTTGAATAAGCTTCTTGCACGACATATGGACCATCCCATTTTGAAGTGAACTTCCCCACAGGTTTATGGGAAGTAATAATGGGTCTTCTTATGGCAAGGACTTGATCTCCTACTTGAAAGGACCTCGGACGAACTCTTTTATTGAAGGCACGAGACAATCGAGCTTGATAGCATTCGAGACTCTGTTGAGCTTCCAACCTCTTCTCATCGAGAGCCTCTAACTCTGCTAATCGAAGTTGA
>ML269885.1:2568-25962 GCA_005239495.1 Nicotiana undulata
ATTTCCCACTTTGATTTCATGTTTTTAGGCCTAGATTCTAGTGATTAGTTGATGAAATTAAGAGAAAATGATGATAAGAACACTTACCTAGGGAGTTATGGAGGTTGGGGATCTTGATTCTCGATTATGGAGGTTTGGGGAAGAAGAAAGGGGTGAAGAATGGAGATAATCCCGTAATGGGTCTGTTTTTGGACTTACAAATACCTGGGCGAAAATTACCCTGTGCGTTCGCAGCACATGCACTGTGTTCACACAAGGTTGCCAAAAATACCCTCCGCGATCGCGAAGAACCAACCGCGTTCGCACTGAGTTACTACCCCCCTGCCCCCCTGACACGCCTAACCTTGTGCGTTCGCGACCCCCGTGGTGCGTTCGCGCAGGAGGACTTACCCAATACTCCGCGATCGCGACCTATATGGTGCGATCGCACTGCTTAACTTTGACCCCTGCCCCAGGACCCTCACTTACCCTATGCAATCGCAACCCCTCCCATGCGATCGCACATACCAAATTACCAGACACAAGAAACTGAATCAAAACACCAGATTTTTCCTATCTTTTTACACCCTGTTAGCTACCCGGAACTCACCCGAGCCCTCGGGGCTCAAAACCAAAAACATACACAACTCCCAACACATCCTACGGACTTATTCAAGCTTTCAAACCATAAAAAATATCATCAAAACAATGAATTAAACTCCAAAATCTATAGAATTTTCTAAAACTTCTAAATTTCCCATTTTTAATCCGAATCACGTCATTTCAAGTCCGTTTTACACCAAATTTCACAGATAAGTCACATAACATATAATAAACCTGTTCCGGGCTCCGTAACCATAATGCGGGCCCGGTAACACATCTTTCACATAATAATTCATTTTCGAAATCCTTTATTAATTTTAGAAAATAATTTTCTTTTAAAAATTCATTTCTCGGGCTTGGGACCTCGGAATTCGATTCCGGGCATACGCCCAAGTTCCACATTTTCCTACGGACCCTCCGGGACCGTCACATCACGGGTCCAGATCCGTTTACCAAAAATGTTGATCAAAGTCAACTTTATTCAATTATTTCATTCAAACTCCGTTTTTATCAAATTTTCACATAGAAGCTTACATGCCCGGGCTGCGCACACATATTGAGGTGAGATTAATGGAGGCTTTCGGGGCCTCGGAACACAGATTTAGCTAGAATTATTTAGGATTACCTTTTGGGTCATCACATCATGAGTGCTCAAGGAAAGAATGGGTGCCAAGAGAAGGTCATTAGAGAATGAATGAAGGTTTGTAATGTGGTTTTTGAACAAATAGGCTCAGGCTCAAAAGGGGTTGACTAAGGATATTTGTCATGGTGGGCTATGGAAGCCTTTAATTTCAACAGGGAATCAAGGAAAGCCTATGATCATTTCACAAGTCGTGCTAACTTAAGATTTCGCCTAGAAAAACACTTGGGGCAAGTTCTAGACATTCAGGAACGACACTCGGGATATGCAATTCAAACCTCACCTCTTAGACCTCAGGATCGTTAAAGATCATAGAGTTGAGGGCCTACAACAACCTCAGTTTAGATTGAAACACTCACATATGGCTATATACACCACCTGTCGACGTTTTAGTCAACTCAAGACTCTAAGGGTCACACTTAGAACTAGACTCGTCTGTAACTTGTCTCTAACCATGAGGTCAAAGGTAAGTATGCTGGTGCCAAGTGAAGGTTATTCGAGTCACATTTATTCACTACTACCAAAACAAAGGAAAAAAAAAACAAAAATGAAAAAATAATGGACTCAATCCCTTAAGAAGGTCGTCACACCATCCGTCGTAAGGAAGAGACATCCGGTTCGCACAATTTCTACCCCTGGAAAGAAACGTGGCCTTAATAAAACCAGAGGCTTATTGATAACACAAAAAGTAAAGAAGAAGCTATAAATTCATAAAGAAGCTACTAAATGACATAAGAAGCTAAAATATAATTGGAAGAACTAAAGAAGTTCTAAAGTAAAAATACGAAAAGTAGATATGAATATGTACAATAGGAGATTAAGACGAATATACATTAAGAGGGGAATGAATATATACATAATAAAGGAAACTGAATATATACATACCAAAAGTAAAACAAACTAACAGTACTGAAATGCAAATAAGGAAAAAGAAAAATAGTATCTGAAGTTATTACAGCCCAAAATATGTCAAATTGTCTTATCACCAAATAGAGGCCACCCCCTCCAATAAGAATTAGAATTGTCCTCAATGTTGAATGCCCAAAAATATAAAATAGGGAAAAGGGGTGAGAGAGAGAGAGAGTAGAAGAAAACTCCCTATCATGCCTCTATCTGCATGGGGTCAGGATCGGCTGTAGAAGAAGGCATAGTAACAGTGGCTGCAGCAGGGTCTTGTGGTTGTGAGGAGGTCTGTCCCTATGGATCCTCAAGCTAGATCTCCATGTCATCAGTCCTCGGGATGACTCCACTGCGAATTGGGGCTGAGGTAAGCTCCGGATCCTGAACCTGTGCAGCCTGATCCGTGGGTGCCAGCTCTCATATCAACAAATCAAGGGGAATGTCCCTCGCCGCTGTGAGCTTCGCGACCTCCTTCTTCAAAGCAACTTGAATCGTCTACATCTCCACCTGAACCTTCTTCATATCATCCTAAGACTTCTTCATTTTCTTCACAAATTTGCCCAAAGAGTGAATCTCCTTCCCATGTTTGTCCAGGGTCTCCATGATCTTCTTCTGGTTATCAACTAGGCTCCTCAATGTCCCCTCTAGTAATGGAGGCAGTGTAAGCTGTGCTAGAGCTGACTGAGCTACAACAGTGGTAGAAAGATCAGTGAGCTTAGAAGAAGCTACCTAAAGCCAGTTGGTGATACCAACTAGAGTCTGAGACACTCTCAGGGCAATCTGAGGGTAAGTGGAAGATGTAGGAACTGGGACTGTAATGGTCATGGAAGGACCCGAGGAAGACTCTGGGACGACAGCAACAGTGGGCCCCTCAGCAGCAGTGGAGCCCTCGGCAGCAGCGGAGGACTCAGCAGCAGTAGAAGTACCAGGGGCAGTAGATGTGGTGGCTTTCCCTTTTGCCTTGGGGGTTGTCCGGACCTTTAAGATTATACCATGAAAAAGCTGATTTTGGCCTCACTGTAACATCAAAGTCCCTTCCCTCAACTTTCATGTCCCTAAAGTACATAGTGAGGACGTTGGGAAAGGGATAAGAGGCTTCATTTCTATGTACTATCCGGTCAATCAACCTGGCCATGATATTCCCAACATTAATCGAGATGCCATCCATAATTTCTCCAACAATCAGGGCCTGAGAGAGAGGCATGTCATTGTCATGAAAGATGGGATCTATCCGACTGCAAACAAAGGTCGCCCAATCCTTGGCCTCGAAGCTGAGTGTGTTATTGTAGATGATGGATCCTGGAGTCAACCAAGATGGAGTAGTCCCCAGGATAGCAATGACAGAGGCCAACCATGTACATGCCAAATCTCCCAAGGCCACTTTCTCCTGGTAGCGAGTCTCATCTTCATTTGCAAGGCCAGCATAGTCGTTGAATGCACTACCACTGTATAAGATCTTCCTGTTCCGGACCTGGGTAAGATATGTGCCCCTTTTTGTGTGGTCCACATTAGCATAAAACTCCTTCACAACGTATTCATTTGCATCCTCGACCTTGCTAGTGAAGAAACCCCACCCCGCCCTTTTCTCAAATTGCCTCTTTACATTTGGGTTGTGAGGCAGAAGATCCCTAACAATGAAAGGCCTTTCAGGGATTAGTGACCTCTGGGGCCACCACTCTCTGAATTTGTGGTAGTTCGGTTCAGAAACAAACCGATCCAGCCATACTGATGGGTTTCTAGTCCGGAGAAGTCCTGTTGTCTGTACTTGGGTGCCACCACCCCTTCCATCATCTAGTGTCTCATCGGAGCTGTCAAGGTTAATACAAGCAGGGGCGGTGGACTGAGCTGCTGCACCAGTATCCTGGGGGGTGTGGAGTCACTGGAAAGACCCAAACTGTCTGAAGAGTCTGAGCTAGTAAGCTCGTTGACAAGCCTCCTGGGTTGGGACAAGGCCTCTACTAAGGCTGCTCCACTGTTCCCTTTTGAAGCTTCCAGGGAGGGAACATATTCACTTGATTCCGAAGGGTCGGGGTAGGCTTCCTGAGCGTTTAGTTCTTGCTAGTGATCTTTTTTGGGCCTAGAGATGCTGTCGGTTGTTTACCCTTCCCCCGACCTCTTGAAGAATCACCCCTTCCGGGTTGCTTGTCAGAGGCACCACGTGATCTCACCATTTTCTGCACACATATCAATTAATCTTGTTAGAACCTGGTATACAATTACCCCAAGAAAGCACAGAAATAACTGGTGCAAAGAACAAAACAACTTCAAAATAGACTTCAATTGTCAGCGGAAAATTGACCGCTGCAGCGGAAAGAGGGGACTCAGACTACCCTAATCTCTGAACTTTCAAACTGCACCCAGCGAAAAAATGACCGCTTCAGCGAAAGGCCACCGCTATCAGCGGATTTTTGGCCGCTGCAGCGGTTCTCATTAGTCAGCAGTAGTGGTCTCAGATGTTTCTGATGTCTGCGGATTTTTGGTTCGTTGCAGCGGAAGATTTCATTTCAAAATGATAAGCTTCAGATGATTCCGCTGTCAGCGGATTTTTGGTCCGCTGCAGCTGAATTCAACAGTGACGTGCACTAACAGTAGTAATCAAAACAAGGGTTTTACCAATTTTGAAAATTTTGACATGAAACACATGTAATAAGAACCCTATATCCCCTTAGGCAATAATAAATCACTACCCTACATTTGATAACACATTTGTGCATCATGTTCAAGCATTAGGGCTCCAATATCTTTGATTTAGACAAGAAAATTAAGAAAAACAAACAAACATATGATAAAGATCTACAATTAAAATCAATGATTATGAACATACCACTTGTTAGATGAGGATGTAGGATGTTAAATTGTGAGAAAAGTGGATCTTGGATGCACAGTGAAGTGAGGAGCAGTAATAACAGTGGTCTGAGATGGAAATGAGTGAACAGAAAGGGTTCCCTCACTATTTATACTTAAAATCTGGGACACCACCGACTTTCCTAGCGCGGTAGCGGAATTTTACCGCTGACCGCGCTTTTCTCCTTTTTGAAGAGCTGGGCCTGGGACATCTCCGCTGTCAATGGATTTTTGCCGCTACAACGGATTCACACTGCTGTCCACAGAATTCCATTTGCTGCAGCGGAATGGAGATTCAGAGAGGCTGCATTTTTGTCTCATCTTCACCGCGTCAGCGGATGTTTTCTGCTGCAGCGATTTTGTGACCGCTGACCGCAGAATAGTGACCGTTGTAGCGGATCTGAAGAGTTAGCCCAATTTTTCCAGACTTTGTTCCTGCACTGCATCTACCAAATCCTACACCAACTTCACACATAGGTTAGTTCAAGAAAAATCTACTCTAAGAATAAGAAACAAAAAGAAAGAACAGAAAACACTTGGGTTGCTTCCCAAGAAGCGCCTGATTTAACGTCGTGGCATGACACATGTTACTATGTTCAAGTAAATTTTAACAAAGCCACCACATGTCTATCTTCAAATTTTCCCAAGTAGTGTTTGACCCGATGCCTATTCACACGAAAAATTTCACCATTCTTTTTCTTTAGATCAAGGGCACCAAAAGGTGTAACCAACACCACCTCGAATGGACCACTCCACTTTGATTTGAGTTTGCCCAGAAAGAGACGAAGCCTTGAATTGAAGAGCAATACCAAGTCTCCCACTTTTAATTCCCGATCCTTAGCATACTTGCCATGCAAATACTTCATTTTCTCCTTGTACAAAGAAGAGCTTGCATAGACATGGAATCTAAACTCATCAAGCTCATTAAGGTGGTCAACACGAAGAATTGCAGCACTGTCCAAATCCAAATACAACTTCTTCAAAGCCCAAAGTGCCTTGTGCTCCAACTCCACTGGTAGATGACATGCTTTGACATACACCAACCGGTACGGGGACATACTGATTGGGGTTTTGAAGGCAGTCCTATACGCCCAATGAGCATCATCAATCTTTCTAGACCAATCAGTCCTATTTGCATTCACAGTCTTGGACAAAATGTTCTTGATTTCCCGATTTGAAACTTCAACTTGCCCACTAGCTTGAGGATGGTAGGGAGTGGACACTTTATGATTTACCCCATACTTGGCAAGCAACGAATCAAAATCTCGATTACAAAAAAGGGATCCCCCGTCATTATGATAGCCCGAGGTGTCCCAAATCGTGTGAAAATATTTTTCTTGAGAAAACCAACCACACTCCGGGCTTCATTATTTGGAAAAGACACGTCCTCAACCCATTTTGAAACATAATCCACCGCAACGAGAATGTAGGTATTACCACATGAGCTAATAAAAGGACCCATGAAATCAATGCCCCACACATCAAATATATCAACCTCAAGGATCGTTGTGAGGGGCATTTCATCCTTGTTTGATATACCACCTGCTCTTTGACATTCGTCACACCTCTTTACCAAGTCACTTGCATCTTTGTACAAAGTTGGCAAATAAAACCCACAACTCAAGACTTTAGAAGCTGTCCTTGCCCCACAGTGATGACCACTGTAGGGCGAGGAATGACAGGAATCAAGAATGGACATTTGTTCTTCCTCAGGGACACAACGCCGAATTACTCCATCATTGCATATTTTGAACAAATACGGATCATCCCAATAATAATCCAAGCTATCCCATCTAAGCTTCTTTCTTTGGTTAGAAGAGAGCTCACACGGGACAACACCGGTAACAAGAAAGTTGGCGATGTACGCAAACCATGGCATGTCATGCATAGAGATGGAGAGAAACTGCTCATCCAAAAAAGCATCATTGATCTCAAGGCCATCATTTGTCCTACCTTGCTCCTCCAACCAGGATAGATGATCGGCAACTTGGTTTTCTCTCCCCTTTCTATCAACAATTTCTAGATCAAACTCTTGGAGCAATAAGACCCGTATCATAAGCCTATCTTTTGAATCCTTATTCATCATTAAGTACCGGAGCGCCGCATGATCGATGTGTACTATCACCTTGGAGCCCATAAGGTAGGGCCTAAATTTCTCCACTGCAAAGACAATAGCCAACAATTCCTTTTCGGTGACAGTGTAGTTAACTTGGGCGGAGTTCATGGTTTTGCTCGGAGAATAAACGGGGTGAAAGATTTTGTTCACCCGTTGTCCCAAGACCGCACCCACCGCCATGACACTTGAGTCACACATGAGCTCGAAAGGAGAGCTCTAATTTGGCGCGGTGATAATTAGAGTGGTAGTTAGCTTTTGCTTCAACAACTCAAATGCTTTCATACATTCCTCATTGAACTCGTACTTGACATCTTTGTCCAATAGCTTGCACAAGGGATTTACCACTTTTGAAAAATCTTTTATGAATCTCCGATAAAATCTCGCATGCCCAAGGAAACTACGGACTCCCTTCACCGAGGTTGAAGGAGGCAACTTGGAGATAGCCTCGATCTTAGCTTTATCCACTTCAATGCCATCTCTTGATATTTTGTGGCCGAGGACTGTGCCTTCCTCGACCATGAAATGGCATTTTCCCCAATTCAATACAAGGTTGGTTTCTTCACATCGGGCGAGAACTTTATCAAGATTTTGCAAACACTCCTTAAATTAGTCCCCGACCACGCTGAAGTCGTCCATGAACACCTCCAAGAAATCTTCAACCATATCCGTGAAAATTGCCATCATGCACCGCTGGAATGTGGTGGGTGCGTTGCACAAACCGAATGGCATCCTTGAAAAAGCAAATGTCCCGTAGGGACAGGTTACGGGACAGGTGAAGGTTGTCTTTTCCTGATCTTCTGGAGCTATCAAATTTTGGTTGCAGCCCAAATACCCGTCCAAGAATCAATAGAAAGCTCTCCTAACAAGTCTGTCAAGCATCTGGTCCAAGAATGGCAAACGGAAGTGATACCTTCGGGTCACCTTGTTCAATTCACGGTAATGCATACAAATCCTCCAACCAGTCACAGTCCGAGTGGGAATAAGCTCGTTCTTATTCTGCACCACTGTCATACCACCCTTTTAGGAACACACTGGACTGGACTGGACACACTGGACTGGAGCCACTTGGGTAGATGACCCCAGCATCGAGCCACTTGATTATTTCCTTTTTGACCACCTCTTACATTCCTCATTCAACCTCTTTTGATGTTCTACGGAGGGCTTTGCACCATCTTCAAGGATTATTTTGTGCATACAGAAGGCGGGGCTTATGCCCCGAATATCAGCTAGAGTCCAACCTATGGTCTTTTTTCTCTTTTGGAGCACTTCAAGTGTGGAGTCTACATGCAATTGAGTTAGGCAAGAAGAAAGTATAACAGGTAAAGTACGAGAAGGACCTAAAATTTCATACCTGAGGTGTGGTGGAAGAGGCTTCAACTCCAGGGTTGGTGGCTCCTCGATTGAGGGCTTTGTCGGACGGGGTTTCCGATTTTCCAAATCTAAAGATAGCTTGTGAGGTCTATAAGAATAATAACCCATGCCTTGCAATGCATTGGTGCACTCGATCAAGCCATTCACCACAACATCATCATGATTCAATAAAACTGCTTCCACGGGGTCTTCAACATTGATCATTGAGCTTGTCTCATCAATTATCACCTCGGTGACTAGGTCCACAAAAGAACACACCTCTGTGATATTGGGTTGCCGCATTGATTTGAAAACGTGGAAAATGACCTTTTTATCGCCCACCTGGAAGGTGAGCTCACCGGCCTCCGCATCTACCAAGGCCTTCCCCGTTTCTAGGAAAGTTATTCCCAAGATAATTGGCACTTCATAATCGACCTCGCAATCCAATATCACAAAATCCGCGGGCAATATGAATTTGTTGACCCGCACCAAAACATCATCAATGATTCCCAAGGGTTGCTTCATAGTTCGATCCGCCATTTGAAGTCGCATAAAAGTTGCTCTAGGTTGACCAATTACCAAGGTTTTAAAGACAGAATAAGGCATCAAATTGATACTAGCACCCAAGTCACACAATGCCTTTGCAAAATCTGCACTACCAATAGTGCAAGGAATAGTGAATGCTCCGGGATTCTCTAGTTTGTGCCATTGAGTGCACAATTGCACTCACTTGGCGGGTCATCTTGATTGTCTCGCACTTCGTAGATCTCTTATTTGTGACCAAGTCTTTCATAAACTTGGCATACCCAGGCATTTGTTCAAGAGCCTCAACTAATGGTACGTTGATGGACAAACTCTTCATCATATCTATGAACTTCTTGAATTGATTCTCCGTCTTTTGCTTAGCCAATCTTTGAGGATATGGTGGAGGAAGCCTAGGCAATGGAGCCTTGTCTTTTGGCACAACCGGCTCGGGTATGTCAATTACGTGTTCCCTAGACGGGTTCACATCATTTTGTGATTCCTCCTAGTTGTCATTGATGTCAATCTTCACTTAACTATTCACCGACTCTTAAACCCCATTTTCAACCTCAATGGGAACCTCATCATGTTGCAAGTCATCATCATCACTAACAACCCTATTTTGCTTTGAAGAACTAGCCTCACCACCTCATCAACTCCTTGTGGTCACCGCCATTGTATGTACGGTATTGTTGTTATTGTTCCCACCCTTAGGGTTCACCACTGTGTCACTAGGTAGTTCCCCTTCGGGCGAGTGTTCAAAGCTTGTGAAATTTGTCCCATTTGGACCTCAAGATTGTAGATTGAGGTAGTATGGGAGGCAATTTGAGCATCCGAATCCACAGTCCATTCCATCATTTGTTTAAACATTTGCTCGATCTGGCCTATGTCATTTCCTGAGGAACTTTGACCTTGTGATTGATACGGGGTTGGATTGTTGGGTTGTTGATACATCGGGGGCCTTTGAAAGCCCGACCCCCGATTTTCATTTCCACCCCATTTTCTATCGTTATTCCCACTCCAATTGTTGTTGTTGCCTCCCCATTGTTGATTGTTGTTCCCCCAATTGCTAGAGTTGTTATTGTTGTTCCAATTACCTGGCCTTTGATTGTTCCAGTTTTGGTTATTCCCTTGGTTGTTCCTTTTCCCTTGAAAATTGTTGGCATACATTACATCTTCATTTTGCTCATCATAGGAATCCTCTTGATTGTACCCACTCAATCCTTGGTCACATTGGTCATTGTTGTTTGGCATTTGATTTACATGAGGCCTTCGCTTGTTAACCAAAAGATTTACCCCCTCCATAGCATGAACTTGCTTTTTCCCTTGTATTTGTTGAAGCTACGTCTTAGCAAGTTGATTCATGGTGGTGTTAAGCTTGGCAATGGCCTGCCCATGGTCCTGAAGATCTTTGTAGAGATTTATCACACTTGGATCACCCTGGGGCATATTTTCCCGACTCTGCCATGATGACAAAGTGTCAGCCTTTTCATCCAAGATGTCACATGCCTCATTGTAAGATGGCTTCATAAAGTTGCCCCCAGCGAGTTGGTTAACCACACACTTATTTGTAGTATTAATGCCCCGGTAAAAAGTCTGTTGTATCATGGCCTCTGTCATGTCATTGTTCGGGCATTCTTTGACCATAGTTTTGTAGCGTTCCCAAATCTCGTGAAGGGGCTCATTCAGTTCTTGATTGAATGCCAATATCCCGTCTCTCAAAGCCGCCATGTGCCCGGGGGAGAAAATCTTGGCAATGAACTTATCTGCCAATTCATCTTGAAGAGATAGAATGATTGGGGAGTCGTTCAAGCCAATCCAGCACCTTTCCTCGGAGAGAGAAAGGAAATAATCTGAGCCTCAAGGCATCCTCCGATACATTGGTTTGCTTGCTCCCCCAACATGTGTCTACAAAGTCTTTTAAGTGCTTGTAGGCATTTTGATGGGGAGCTCCCGTGAAATACCCTCGTTACTTCAGAAATGTCAACATGACATTAGTGATTTGAAAGTTGCCCGCACGGATTCTGGGTGGGACAATTGCACTGGCATACCCCTTGTTCGGAAGCACTCGAGGAGAAACTCTGGGAGGAGGTGGGGTAGGGTCTGGAATATTATCATTGATATTGGCATGTCGGCGCGTCTTTGAGCTGGAGGCATTTGATGCAACTCATCTTCCCCGTTATCATCTACTTTCTCCCCCGGTATAATATTTGCCAGAGTATCATCCATAAGTACCTGTATTGATTGAAACAAACAAGTTAACAAAAAGAAGGAAAGAAAAACAATCTACACCACTACTCAAATAGATAGTCAACACCGTTATAACTCCCCGACAACGGCGCCAAAAAGTGTTGTGCGCCCACCTATACCACAATTTAAGTAGCAAGGCAGGGTCGAAGCAGCTTTTACCCGACAGGGTCGGGATCGATATCCACAGGGAGCTATGCAATGAGAGTCGAGTTTCTACTTGATTTAGTGGTGTTTCATGCTCTTAATTGTTCTTCTCAATAAATTTTGATTTTGTATCTATACTAAGTTTGAGTCTAAAACGTAATATTATCCAACTAACTATAATATTTTTGTGGATTTTTATCAAGTGATTAAAGGCACCAGGGTTGCAACTAACTCCTAGGCGAGTGACTAATGGGGTCTAAAATCTAAGATAAGCTTGTGAATTATAGGAAAATGACATAACCTCATACTAAATTACTCACCCAATACCTCTCAGTAATTTGGGTGTCTTTGCCCGAATTGGCTTACTCAAGACCAATTGGGTGTTTCAACAAATCAAATGAAATGGCTCAAGTCGGGTATCACTATATCTAGTTTCTACCCTTTTATTGAGGCTATCAATCCCTTGAGTTCACCCCAATACCTTGTTAGCCTATTTACCTAACTTGGGTCATCTCTCTCAAGAATAACTCTAGTCAAAAAGGCATAAATTAGTGTTTGCAACCACCAATTCAGTCAATAAAGCATGAAATAGACTAAAAGTCATACACCCAATCACAAATTCATCCTAAAGTAGAAGACACATTAGTTAGCCACACTAGGGTTGGGTCATAACCCTAGCTTGAGGGTCTAGCTACTCATTTTCATGGAAGAAACTAAGATAGAAGATGAAATTAAACCCATAAATATTGATTACAAGAATAAAATCGCAGAAGTATGGTAGAATCTAAGCTAAAATTACTCAAAACGGAATAAACACACTATTCACGAGCTCCCTACAAAGTCTGATACCCTAAAAATGAGGAAAAGTTGTATTTATACAAGACTGAAAATACTGGACAAAATTGCCCCTAAAGAGATTTCGCTCCCAGCGAAATTCTAAGCGCTCCAGCGGACTGACTTCCGCTGCAGCGGAATAATTACCGCTGCAGCGTTTCTAGGACTAGCCACTTTCTGAATCTCCATTCCGCTCCCAGCGAAAAACTATAATGCTACAGCGGTTCAAGAAAGCGCGGCAGCGGAATTTCACCACTGACCGCGCTAGGATGAAAATCCCAAGTTGGCAAGTCTCTGATCTTAGGAATCCGCTCCCAGCAGATATTTGAACGCTGCATCGGCCTGGAAAGCGCTGTCGCGGAATTTTGGCGTGGACAGCGACTCAGCATGGTCTCAAAAACACACTCTCTGAAGTTTGAACCGGGGTAGCGGATGGAAGGCGTTCGCTGCAGCTGAATAATGGCGCTCTCAGCGCTTCTACTGCGTTCTGGGACAGTGCAAGTCTTGTTCCTGTTTGAGTTATTTTTAGTCAATATCTTCAATTCAACTCAAATCCTGCAATGTAAACAACTTGCATCAAATTTTGGGAGTATCTTAATGCAATTTTGCTTCAAAACCTAAGAAAACGAGAGTAAATAATAGGTACACATCCCTAGTTATCACTTACCTAGTTTTAAAGACTAGATGTCATCACGACATCTTAAGGTGAGGAAATGAGGTCATGACATAATCATACCAAAAAAAGAAAACACTTCTCCAAGAACTCTGTTCTAGTAAATTAAAAAGGAGGCATTTTCATGTATACCACTTTTGGGAGTATCATTGAAGTTGTGTCTGTATCGCACAAAGTTTTATAAAGTGTATCCGTTCGGATTTGAAGTAGTTCACTCTGTTCAACGCAATTTCAGAAATTAAATTTAAAGTTCTTCTATTTTTCAAATGCAATTTCAGAAATTCAAATATGAAGTACAATTTCTTTAATGCAACTTCAGAAATCAAATCTAAAGTGTTGAAATATAAACTTGTTCTTCGAATTTCAACAATCCAATATACGATTCAATTCAAATCTACTCTATATGAGCTCAAATTTGAAATAATTTTCAATATAATAAAGAATAAATCCCAATCATCAAATTATCAAAACAATAATAAATTTAACAAACTCATTTTGCAACAAAGAAGAAAGAGACGAAAATCTAAGCACGAAAAAGAAGAAAACAGCAATAAAGAAAAAGAAAAAAGTATATTTATTTAAAGTTATGCAAAATAAAGAAAGTGAATACAAATTTAGCAACACTAGACGCCACCCGAAAATTTCAATTTTTTTAGCTACTCAGAATGAAATTACAGCCCCGTGGTTGGAGTTTTGACCCTTTTCTTTCTTGCCTAGATTTTAGTCATGAACCTAGTGTCGTTAAAGAAAATTAAAAGCCTAGATAGTACTCTTCTTCCCCGGTTCAAATTAGATGAGGTACTTTCTCTTCTAGTCTGCTTCAAATAAATGACATATTTTTAAATTTGGAAATAATTAATTTAAACTTTTTATTTTACTTATTTTATCCTTAATGAGAAGTTTTTATAATCACATAAATATCATGGTTCCACAAAGCTTTACCCCTTTAAACTTTTAAAACCACAAATTTCAAAAATCTCTTTTTTTGTTAAATTCCGTACGAATTAAATTATCTCATCTAAATTGAAACGGAGAAAATAGTTTATCGAATTCTACATTATCTTTTCACAATAATACGTCAAATACTAAAAGAACCAAAATCGATTTATGTTTTGTTTTATTTGATAGAAATTTTTACATTCCTATACCATATATGAAACCTTATCACCCTCCATGTTTAAGGTTTGATTTAATTATATTTAGTATACCAAATTACCAAATCTATACCATAATTAATTTAGGATTATAATTAATGGGCAGTTTTTTACTCCTTAATTAAATGGGTATAATTAATGGACAACTTTTTACTCCTTAATTAAAGGTGTCAATATATCCCACGTTTCTCTCTCCCCATCATTTGTAACCAGCCGTTTTCCCCTCCCCTTTCTTCCTCTTCTCCCTTCCTTCTTCTTCAAATTGTAGAATTCAGACCTTCGAGATTCAACAAGTCGAAATTGCTACATTCTGTTCTTCATCGTTTTCAGAAATTGGCGATCATATATATGTTCTTCATCTTTTCTTCTCTCAAATCCACCATTGACAGCCATTAAAAAGCTTGAAAGCTTGAATTCAAATTTGGGTTTTCAAAAATCATTATTTGTTTGGATTGGGTGTTGTTGAAAATAATCGGGAATATGGTTTGGAGTTTATATCTCAATTTTGAGGGTTTTTGGTGATGATGTGACTTGGTTTTGACTGATTTTCAGATTGAATCTCGAAGAAGAAGAAGAAGATATATTACAGAAATTGTAGATAAATTGTAGTTAAATTATAGTTAGATTGTAGTTAAATTGTAGAGTGTCCAGAATGTAGTTAATATATAGTTTTTTTGTAGATAAATTGTATTCTAAACATCATAATAACTACATTTAATATAACTACAAAATTTTCTATTCATCTACAAAAATTCTACAAAAAAACTAAAAACAAACTACAAAATCAAACAGATCTCAATATCGTATTATCCAATTCTCATTCGACTGTAGTTTAATTGGGATTTTCGACATAATTGCGTTTTTTGCAGAAGATTTGCATAAGTTTTAGTCATTTTTAATTTGTGAAAACAAAAAACAAAGCATCTACAATCAAAATACAAATAATCTACAATTTATCTACAAAATATCTACAAATTGGGTACATTGAATAGAAAGAGACGAAAATTAATACAACGTGATTTGCGTTTGAAAATTTCTGCAAGAATCTTTAATTCCCCAATATTAGCGCACCTAAATAAGGATTTTTAATACTACAATGATTCCTTATTTAATGAAATATCTGAAAGAATATTTACTTCCTTAATTTTAGCGCATAAATAGGAAGATTATATCTACTAAAATTCTGTATTTAATGCATTGTATCTATTTTGTAAAAAAACTATTAATAAAGCGGGTAATTTTTAAATCATGAACATATTTAATAATATAGTTTCCTATATGGTATAGAAACGAAAAAGTCTCTATTTGATAGCGGTTTGGGCGGTCATAAATGAGTCAGTTGAAGTGGGTGTGAAATCATTCAAGCCTACTTCCGTCTCCAAATTGGACACCCACATATGACAAATCCCACTAATAAGTTATACCCCTCCGATTCACAATAAGTTATTAATTTGTTTTTAACATATCCACTAAAGAAATTTTAAATTTTATATAAAAATATCTAGTATGACTAAATTACCCCTAATTAAACATGTAATATGAGGAGTAATTTTTTTTTTTAGGGATATGTACATAGGGATTATTTTGCAAAAACAAACTGAATTCTTTCTTGATACATAATTAGACACTTATTTTAGCCAAAATAAAAAAGAAAACTGGTGAACTGGAGTGAGTATGAAAGACATAGATTCCATTTTGTCTTTAAAGTGTCTGCTTTAGTGGCGAAAATAGAATATAAATTATTTAAATAAATTTGAGATTTTAAAAAGCATTTTTGGGGCGAGTCCTAGGGCGAAGAGTATCAAAAGTGTACTGAGGCGAAAGTCTCAAGAGGCGTACACCCAATAATTCAAAGCGTATGCTCGAAAGCTGAGGCGAGCTTTTGCAGTTAGGCATAAGCCCATTAGATTTTTTCAAATTAAAATAAAATTTATTGAATAAGTCTTTTACATAATACCTAATTCTCAAAAGTCAGTGTGTTATTACTTAAAAGTTTTAAAAAGGAATTAAAATATTAAATTTAAAATTCAAGACTTTTTCTTGTTGCTAGAGCCCAAATTTATTATCTTTCCCAACTTTTTATTTTGTCCGCTAGTCTCCTCCTATCTCCCAAAAGAACGAAAAGTCAATTATTTCCCCAAATACAAAGAACACTCAATTCTTCTCCATAACACAACAAGTTCGAAGTTTAAATTACAGGTTAGTTATCTTTTTTATTCTTCCGTGTAGAAAATTTAATTCTTTTCCACTCAAATAATTATGCTTGTAAGTAACATATAATGGATTATTTTAACTAGCTTTTGTTAGGTATGGAACACTTCTACATATATCTTTTAATTATTTATATCTTTCTTCAATATTTATGCAGTTCTACCTATTTAACTGTAATTATACTACTACTATTTTATAAAATATTAAAAATTTGTTGAACATACGAAAAATATTTCGTCTTGCGCCCACGCTTTTTAAAACACTGTTTTAAGTTGTGAATCCGGTTGGAATTGAGAGAGCTGATGAGGTTAACGAAGTGAGGGAGAAAATGTTGACAATGTGGGAATAGTGGCGGAGCTATGTAGGGTGAAACAAGTTCAATTAAATTTCCTTTGTCGAAAAAATTGACCTATGTATATAGGTAATTCCTCTATATATATACATAGAGAAAACTTTTAGTGTAGGTTTCTTGAATTTCCTTGTCAGATTTTATGATTATCTGTACAGTGTGGAAGAGAAGAAGTTGTTGAAGGACATATATAAATGGATTTTGTTAGTGTATGAGAGTGTAATTAAGTACTAAGTAGTATCATACCAGGGAAAATGTGTTCCTCAAACAGGACATCTCTGCTCACAAAAAAGACCAAGTTGTACAGTCGAACGTCATGAGAAATTTGATCAAAGATGGAAAATTCTTGCTCTTTTTCTCTTTTTGTTTTTTTTCCCTGAAGAGAGCCGAAAAAGCATGTGCAAATACCTGACTTGACAATGAAGAGAAATCACCTATCCTAAAGTAAAAGAAAGCCTTTATTCTTTCACTAACCCTATAACTAAGTTTAAATGCATATGTTAGTGCTCAGCAATTTTACAATGTATAAAGAGAAGATGGATAAACAATCTACTAGAGAAGAAGGTTGGCACGTCGACGTCGGTAATGAAAAGTTTGCTGATATTAATCCAGATGAATGGAGCATTACACTCCATCAAGAATCAAACTCAACTTGTCATGAAATCAGTGAAAATGAGAGAAAATTGCTATCTTCTGTGCAGAATTCCCCTGCCATTGCCTCATCTGACAAGCCAAAGATACAGACGGTCCCCAAAATGCATCGCGAGATTGAAACAAACATAAGGTGCTATGAGCCCCTTGTGGTCGCAATCGGCCCATTTCACCACGGAAAATCCAAGCTTCAACCTATGGAAAAGTACAAGGTGTTACTGGCAAATCAGTTTGCTCAAGAAAGTAGCAAAGCAAAATCAGTATCTATTGATGTGCTTTACACAAGGGTCAAGGACATTGTGCCCAGTGCTAGGGACTGCTATGCTGAGGACTCGATTAAAGATTACAACGACGAGGAGTTTGCGAAGATGATGTTCTTGGATGGCTGTTTCATTCTCCAGTATATTCACTGCTATGTCACTAGGGACAACTATAAGCTGCTGCAGATGAAGAGCCATGATATAGCTTTCATTCGTCGTGATCTTTTCTTACTTGAAAATCAGCTACCTTTTGAAGTCCTGCATGTGTTAATGAGCTGTAGGTTCAAGAAAGATGAAGGAATGGAGATGATTAAAACGTTCATCTCGAGTGCACATGCAAAGCCTCTTCAAAGCCATGGATTAATTCAATGTATCAAAGATTTCTTTCTTGATTACTTTGGCAATATTTCTGAAGGAGAAGAGCCTTCCCTTACCCAAGAAGAAAGCTCAAAAAATGATCTTCCTGCTCATCTCCTGGAGATATTAAGAGCACAACTCATAGACCCGAATGCTTTCTCTGAAGGCGGATGCTATCCAAGGGGTGGGTGGTGGTCGTATCGTTCAGCTAGGGAGCTGAGCAGAGCAGGAATCCATTTTGAGTGTGGAAAGAGACGTTGTCTTTCAGATATTAAGTTCAATTCATTCCGTTTCTCAGCTCTTTTAATACTTCCACCTATAACCATAGATGATTCAACAAAGTCGGAGCTATTAAACTTGGTTGCATACGAGGCATGCCCCGATACACCAGATGACTTTGGAGTTACATCTTATCTTTGCCTCATGGATTCACTAATTGATCATGCTGAAGATGTGAAGGAGCTGAGATCAAAAGGTATACTACTAAACTTTCTTGGAAGTGATCAAGAAGTAGCAAATCTCTTCAATGAGATAGCAACAGATTTGGTCCCTAATCCTCATGCCTTTATTCATGTGAAACAGAACATTGAGAATCATTACAATAACAAAGGAAAAATATGGGTTGCTGAGTGGAAGAACACTCATTTTGATAGCCCATGGACTGTTGTTGCATTTATTGCAGCAATTTTTCTCATTCTTTTACAAGTTGCTGATACAGTTCTAGCAGGTTTCCAGGTCAAATTTGCAGAACCACCAAACTAATATTGTAGCTACTAATCTAATAGGATTCAAAACCAACCAGCTCTTTTTGTTTTTTTCCTGCAGAAAATAACAAATGTCATGTTTGTTGAATTCATCATTTCTACCTTACATCTATGATGGTGAATGGTGATCGATCTTTGTACTCTTGTTTATGTATACAAAGTAGTACTGGTTTGTTTTTGTTTCTTTGTACACTTTATTTGTGTAAGTTTACTACTTTTAAATTGAAGCATTTGAATGGTATTGGATCGTAATTAAGACCTTCGAATGGCTACAAAAATAAAAAAAATAAAAAACAAAAAACTCCCTCTATTACTGTTATATGTGACACAATTACTATTTGGAGTGTAAAGAAATTTTTATTTGATTATTTTTTTTGTAAATACTTTTTAAATATTTTGAGTTGTTAACAATTCTAATTGATAGTAGTGTTTTTTATCTAGTTTTTAGATATATAAATTTTTGCTTCAAAAACTTGAATTTTTTTTATCTGAATTGTACACAACGATTAAATAGTTTGATCTCACATTCAAAATCATATAACATAAAATGAAACAGATGGAGTAATAAGTATTCCTCATGTTTGATATACTCAAGACTACAAAAGGTTATTTCACCAATTGACAATATTCTTCCACTACTAAAAATCCGGAAAAAAGCGACCAACAATTTGCGATCAAAATTGGTCTGTCAAGAAAAGCGACCAAAGTTGGTCGCTAAATTGGAGAAAAATATTAAATAATTATTCTAAATACATTAGCGACCAAGATTGGTCGCTATTTGGTCGATAGTGTGGTCAAAATGTTGACCGGACTGGTCAGACTTGCTTGGTCAAAGAAATAGTAAAATTAGCGACCAAAGTTGGTCGCTAAAATGGGACCCAGTTATAAAATTTTAATAATTGTATTATTATTTTATAAAAACTATAAAAATAAATAAATAAAATTTAAAATTAGCGACCAAAGTTGGTCGCTTATGAAAGGGGAAGTAAATAGAGACCAACTTTGGTCGCTAATCTGGGACTCAGTTATAAAATTTTAATAATTATACTATTATTTAAAAAAAATTATAAAACATAAATAAATATAATTTACAATTAGCGACCAAAGTTGGTCGCTTAAGAAAGGGGAAGTAGATAGAGATCAACTTTGGTCGCTAATCTGGGACCCAGTTCTAACGTTTAACTATTATATTATTATTTTAAATATTATATAAAATATAAAATAAATCTGATTTAAATTTAGCGACCAACGTTGGTCGCTAATTTTAAATTCTGGATAATTAGCGACCAAAGTTGGTCGATTTTCAGGTCAACATTGGTCAAAATTAAAAATTACTTTTATATTTACTATCTAAATAATTTAAATGTAATCCGTTAACACATTTGTAACACATATTGGAAGAAGTTGATATAGATGAAGTAACAATTAAGAAAATGAGGAAGAAGAATCAACTGATGAAGCTCAAACTAGTGAGGAAGAAGAATTCTCGGACGAGGAACAATACGTCGATGAGCTTTAAAAAGTTGGTTTCTTTAATAACTCTCGTTTTATAGCTAGTTTCTTATATGTTTCAATCTAAATATGTATTATATTATGCAGATGATAGGCAAGGGTCGAGGTAACGATGACCCTACTGGTTCTCGGGGTTGAGAAAAGGCCAGGAAGGGAAAGAGGAGGGTAGAAGATAATCCTCCATCTTTTCCACCCTCTTCAGAGATGCCGATACCTGCGCCTATGTCTTATCCTCCACCCGATGGCTATTATGAGGTGCCACAGCATCACTAACCCTACGTCTTTGTGCAGACACCGGGTCTTTCTTCACAGGGCCATAGGACAATACGCCCGTCATACAGTCCAACTACCTCACGACCACATGGATCACATTCATTCGTGTCACAGCCACAGGGGTCACAACCACGGGGGTGACATGCATCGGTATCACAACCATTAGTGTCACTGCCGCTTGCGATCGATCCAGCTATGTCGCAGTCACAAGGATCACAACCATCTTCATCAGCGACTCCATCTATTTCAGGCCTTCGCCTGCGAGATAGTAGCTCTGACCCCCTACACCTTCCACACATGCCTCTAATGTACAAGTTTCGGACGATGATGCTGATGATGACGAGAAGGTGCATTATGATCAGTATGGCAGGATCATCATAGTCCCTGAGGGTGATGTGTAAGAGTAATTTGTTATTTTTACGTTTGTTGTTTTGTACAGTTTGTACTAAGATATTAATGTATTTTTTTTGTTAAATTGTAGGTTTATCCCTAGTAATATTACTACGAGGATAATCACCAAAGCCACCAGAAAGCTTTATGATGCCCCATATACGAGTTGGAGTGAATTCCCAATCACGCTGAAGGAGCAAATTTTCAATGCATTTAAGGTATAAATGTTCTTTTAAGTAGTATAATTATTTATATTTATGATATCTCCATATAATATTTAACTTTTGAAATATAGGGCAAGTGTGTATGGGAACACCGCTATAGCGCGAAAGTGGCTGCAAATTTTAATCTCAAAGCTCGGAAGCGGTTGTCGCATAATTTCTCCAAAGCTAGACAGTTCAACAAGAAACGTGGTTGGTTGCTTCAACATTTATGGGAGGATTTGGAAAGGCAATGGCTTACCGCAACCTTCTTACAGAAGAGCGAAAAAGGAAAGAAAGCTCGCGCATCCGAGAAGGGAGGCTCCTTGCACACTGGAGGTGCAATCAGCCAAGGGACAATAAAAAGAAGATTGGTACGTAATTGATTAATTTATTTTGATTTTCAACGTATATCTATTCTGTTTATTAACTAAAATTTATGAGTTTTCAGGAAAAGAAGTTGGGACGTCCAATGAAGAAAGATGAGTTATTCAAGGAGACTCATATTGCCAAGAAGAAGAAAGAGACGAATCAAGAAAGGTGGGTCGAGGGCCGAGCCTTGACTGTACATGTAAGTTATCACTTTTCATTAAGTATTTTGATTTACTCTTATATAAATTTTGAAATACTAATTCAATGTAATTTTTCTTATAGGGTCGCTTCACAGCTGACATGAAGGAATTCATACGCAGTCAGCCACCTAATGAGTCGGGCGAGGCAATCCAACTTTCGGACGAGGATGCTGAAAGAATATGGATGGATGCTGCTGGCGATGCAAAATGGGGAAAGGTATACGGGCTTCCTAATAATAAGTTCCATCGCTATCAATGTGGAATGCAAGGAATAGGGACTTCCACGCAAGGAGAGCAACTAGATGGGGCAAGCCTCTCCGCTATGCGGGAGACCGTGACAAAGCTCACAATCGAGCTAGAAGCGGCCAAGGAAAGAGAAAAGCTTAGAGATGCTCAGTACGTTGGCATGCAAGCTCAGTACCATGGCATGCAATCTCAGCTCAAAGCTCTCCTAGCTTCTGGAGCTTTTCCGATTCCCCGGTATCGCGAGTCATCGCCAGAGGCTCAACTTGAACGTGAGCGTTCCTTCCGTCCTCCCCGTGTTAGTTCCTCCCGTCCTCCCCGTGATCGTTCTTCTCGTCCTCAACAAAATGACCCTTCTCATTACCGTCTTGATAATAAAGATTCATCAGACGATGATGATAATGATGTTGGATGAAACAATACTTGAGTACTTTTATATACTTTGAACTAGACTATAGAACCGGTTTTCGAATGGACTTGTAATAAGTGTTAACTTAGTTTTGTTAGTTTAATGTATTAGTTCTATTGAATTTTATACTTTGTTGGTTTTAATGTTGTTGTTGTGTTGTTGTTGTTGGTTTAATTGTTGGTGTTGTTGGTGTTGGTGGTTTAATTGTTGGTATTGTTGTTATTGTTGCTTGTAATAGGAAATTTGGTATGCTGATAGGTAGTGTAGCTGCCAAAACAGGCAGTTTCTGCAAAATTATACCCAGAAAAGCGACCAAAAAACCAACCTTGGTCCCTATTGCCCAAAAAAATTAAACAGAAAAGCGACCAACTTTGGTCGCTATTCTGTTAAAAAAACAAAAATTCTGGGAATTTAGCGACCAATTTTGATCGCTTATGTATAAAAAAAATTTTATTCTATAAATTAACGACCAATTTGATAGCTTATGTTTAAAAAAAATTATAACAAAGCGACCAACTTTGGTCGCTATATTCCAGATTTAAAATTATAATATTTGATTTACAGACCAAAGTTGATCGTTATATTTTGAATAATAATAAATAAATAAAAACGTAATTTAAATATAGAGACCAACTTTGGTTGGTAAATTTGTATTATTAAAATATTAAAGCGACCAAAGTTGGTCGCTATATTGTATACCCGTAAAATTTGGTCCTTAAAGACAAAATAGCGACCAAGCAAGGTTGGATGCATTTTGGTCGCTTTTTTACTGTTTAGCGACCAACTTTGGTCGCTTTTGGCGATCGTTCTTTCTCGGATATTTAGTAGTGTAATTCCTACTTAATCGAGAATTAATCTCATTCATATGAAGAGGTTGTTTGAGTGACTGATACTTTGGACTATATACTTCTCAAAGGTAAGGAACACTTATAAAAAACAATGCGACTTCTTCATTTCTTACAGTACAAAGTAAAACACCATGATTCGTGAGTTGTTTTATTTTTAAGTATAGAACAGAAAAAGATTTGCAGATAAGGCCCAAGGGAATATACAAGACTTGATACCATAGAAAATTCTTTGGGAAGTAAAACTGTAAAATGCAAAAGATATCTAACGTACATACCATTTCACTCTTGTGATGACCCAAAAGGTCATCTTATGTAATTTAAGCCTTATCTGTGTTTCGAGGCTCCG
>MDKH01220731.1:0-16442 GCA_005239495.1 Nicotiana undulata
TGTTTATATTTTACTGTTGTGTTTTTTTTTTGAAAAATAAAGATTTGAAACTTTCTATTTTATTACTATTTTCATATTTTGGCACTACTTTTACTTAAAGATAAAGTTTGAGAACTTGGAAATTTTGAGGATTGGTTATAGCTGAAGCCTGAAAGAGGCGATTGTGTTATTTTGTTATTGTTGCAGTATTTGAATTGATGTGTTTAGATTTCCTTCCTGTTTTATAATTATCGTCTCAGATATATTTTTCTTGTTCGTGTAGAATTGTTTTATTGTGTTATCGTATATATATTAATATCACAGGTTTGATGTTAAACCCCCGCCTTAGCCTCGTCACTACTTCGCCGAGGTTAGGCTCGGCACTTACTCAGTACATGGGGTCGGTTGTACTGATACTACACTCTGTGCTCTTTTGCACAGATCCAGGTATTAATCAGCAGTAGAGGATTCCAGGACGACCACCCGATTCGTTTGGAAACACGAGGTACATCTGCCGGCATTCGCAGATTCCGAGAGTCTTCTCCTATTATTATTTACATTGTTTTATTATATTCAGAACAATTACACTACTTCTTTCGGCCATTATTTGTAGTATTCTTTAGTAGTTTGTGAATTGTGACACCAGACCCTGGGGTAGTCTTAGAGTTGTTTACGTAATTAGTTCGTGATTCGTTTTATTTAAATGATTATTGTTATCATTTTATTTTATTTTGTTTGGAATTCTTTTAATTAGGCTCAATTGGAATTTATTTATTTATGCTCAAATAATTAATCAAGGAAATTAGTTAATCGACTTCTAACATTGGTTTGCCTAGCAAGTGTGGTGTTAGACGCCATCACGATCCATGAGGTTGAGAATTTGGACCGTAACAATTTGTTTGGACTAATATATATTGAATTTAAAATATAGTCCAAATTATCTTACGAATTTAGTTCCAATAAAATTTATACGCCTGTAAGTGCCCCATAAAGCACATTTTTTTGGTGATTCGAATTAGCTAGTTTTTAAGTAGTAACCAGGGACGTGGAAAACTAGATGTGATACAAATTGGACCAAATTGTTTCATTAAATTTATGCTGTTGCATTATTTGTGGGCAAGAAAATCAAAATATAAAAGTAAAAAGTGTCAATACTCTTTGCTAATAATATATAAAATTCGTCAAACAAAACCAAACAGTTACCTTTTAATGACTAATTCCAAATTGCTGATCTGGTTAGATCCTTAATTAGATAACATGTCAAAGTAATTGAATTATATAAAAATTTAAGTTTTTTAAGCAGTTATTTTCTTTGTATTGCGTAGACCTCTCTCTGAATATAAAATATTGGTTGAAGATTTACACTCTTGTTTGTCGGCTCGGTTGTAGTCTAACATCGACAACAGAGGTGAAAACACATTGAACCATGAATAATTGTAAATTCTTAAATCAAGTTGTAAAATTATAAAAAAAATGGTCTGACCAAACACCGAAAAATAAGTAAAAATCACTTATTTTTCCAAGAAAAATATTTTACTTCAAACCAAACACATCTTAAGAGATCAATTTCGTCCTAAACTTGGTTTATAGCTCATTGATAAATCACTCTGTTTAACCATAGGAAATCAATCTTATAACTCGATCAAACAAATGATAAGTCTGACATTAAAATGAACATTTAAAGAGAAATATTTAGCATATTATCATTTCAAAGAAATCTTTAACAATAGTATCCACAAACACAAACAGGAGTAGGATCAACTGGATCCTGTATACAACCTGCACCAATAAATTTATCTTTATATTCCTCCTTACAACTAGGCGTACAATCATCGTTCACTTTGCATGTTATGCTGTAAACTGGAGCGGCGCATTGTAAATCATTAATATGATGATCTTGGGCAATCGTCAGCTCGAGAACGTACAGACACGTGACGATAAAGAGGAGGCAGTGGTAAACTGAAACTTTTGCCATTTATACTTTGACTTTGTTTGTGTTATGAATTGCCGTGCTATGGTTACAATATATACGTAGGACGGTAGGAGTGAAATATTGTTATTATCCCGTGAAAATGAGTCAAAGATTATGTAATCCAATGGATATTGCATTATTTTAGGAGATAAGGTTTTTCAACAAACTTCTATTTTGCCTAGAAAATTTTTAGATAGTTTTTCTAATAAAAGATTATGTGATCCAGTTTTGCATATATATATATATATATATTTTTTTTTTTTTTTTAATTTCTTTAATTTTAGATAAATAGTTCACTCCGTTCTTAATCATAGAGTACACAGGAATCATACATTCGTTTTGCAAGAAAATAAATTGAAACTTTAACCTAATAACTAACTCATTATTTAAGTCACTTAACCAAACTAGTACATTTTTTTGGAGTTTAACCGAAATAATATACGCGTATTTTTCAGTAACGAAATAGGAAATATTTTATTAAAAAATTTTAATGGCAAAAAAGTAATGGCTGATGGAACAAACGGAGGTATAAATTGTTACTGTCAGTAACGTTCTCTTATATCGAGTGACGATTCTCTGGCAATTAAGAATAGACGTACACCAATTATTGAGTGTGTTTGGAATTTATGTAATAACGTTAAAGGCAAAAAGAGGAGGGTAGCTCAAGAAATCCACATGGTAGGAGTGAGATCTTAAACAAAATTGAACCATATTTTATAAAAAAACATGCTTGGTTGTTATACCAATTTTTCCGGCCAAAAATGGTGTGGTGTTCTTCGTCCTTCAGAAAACCAACCCATCAATATCCGCATTATCTCAAAGTCGCTGAACACATCATAGATGGCGGCGCATAAAGACCTGATCGGTCCTTTTGCTTTCTAGAATCTTGTTCCTCTAAAAGAGACTTTTTGTATGTACTTTTACTGTTTTATGACTTGCGAGATGGTTAGTTCGGGATTTGGAAAGGTTTGAGTTGAAATCGGAACACTTGGTTTCTTGGTTTGGCTTTAAAGAAGGTTTTAAAGTTTTGTAAATTTGGTTTGGAGTAGGTTTTGGTGTCATCGAGGTCTGTTTGGGATTCCAAGTTCGGGAATAGTTCCATATGGTGATTTAAGACTTACAGAAAAAATTTGGTGTCATTCCGAGTAGCCTAAGTATGATTCGGCGCGTTCAGAACGAATTGGAAACTTGAAGTTCATGCTCTGATTCAATTTGGTTTTAGGATGGGATTCTTAGTTTCGTTGTTGTTTTACGCATTTCGAGAGTTTTAGCAGGTACGTATTATGTTTACAGACTTGTTGGTGCATTTGGACAGGGGCCCGAGTGGCTCGGGTTGGTTTCAGACTGCCCGGAGCTATCTTGAAAAAACCAAAAATTCCAGTTATGGTTTCCTTTTTCGCGAATACGAAAGGACCCACGCGTTCGCGATGAGGGATTTGGGCAATGGGCCAATTTGTTCTTCGCGTTCGCGATCAGGAGGTCGCGTTCGCGGAGCTTTGAGATCTCAAGCCTACGCATTCACGAAGGCCCTCTCGCGTTCGCGTAAAAGAAAGGGACCAGGGAGGGTCGTGCTTATTACCCATCCGCGTTCACGTAGGAGCCCTCGCGTTCGCGTAGGGTAGGCCAAGGAAGCCTCTACATTCGCAAGGCACCAGCCGCATTCGCGATGGGCATTTTTCGGGGCCTGGGGAGGTTTGCCTTCGCGAACGCGAGGCCCTTCTTGCATTTGCGAAGAAGGGGTTGTTGGGCAGTGTTGTTTTAAATTGGGACTTAGGCCATTTTTGAGTTCATTTATTGCACTCTTGGGTGATTTTCGGAGCTTTAAAGAGGGGAATTTTAACCTAGCTTTTGAAGGTAAGTAATTCCTACCCTATGTGAGTTTAATACATAGATTATGGGTATATTTTAACATGTAAAATTGTGGAAATTATGGGTTTAGATGTAAACCTAGGTTTTGATAAAAGTGGAATTTAACCACGAAAATAATTATGGAATGGGGTAAAAATTATATATTTGAGTTCGTGAGGTTATGGGTAACAACTTTCTTCGACAATTTCCGGAGTCCGGGCACGTGAGCCTCGAGGTGAATTTTAGAAGTCCTTCAATTGAGGTTGGGTAATCGCTCTAATAGCTAGAATATGAACTTTTAAACATGTATTGATTATTTTATATAATATTTGGCTAGTTGTGGATTGTTCAACACCAAGTGAGGTATTTAGAGTGAGTTTGTGGCCGGAAAATGAGATTTGAGACGAGGTAAGTCTCTTTCCTAACCTTGTAAGAAGGAATTTAACCCATATATGATTTAAATTAAAATTTGTTTCTAATTGAGGGGGCTACGTACGCACGAGGGGACGAGAGTCCGTGCGTAGCTACTATTTATGCTTTGTCCGGGTATTTTAGGACCCAAATCATGAATTTCTTGTAATGTTTGCACCTACTTGCTAATTTAAAGTGCCTAAATTATGTTAGAACTTGTTAGAGAAATTGTAAAGAGGTCGAATTTCACTTGCTTCAATTTTGAGCGGATTACTTGACCGTTAATGAAAATTGTATGACATTGTGCATTAGCCTTGTAATAATGGTTAAGTCAAATGCTTATGAAGTATTCTCTCTTCTTGTGGAGCGGGACGAACGCCTCGGCAGTAGAATAGATGCATCTATGGATTGTGCCGCACGTCCCTCGGCAGTGTACATATTATTCTGAATCGAGCCAAAATGACCTCGACATAACTCGTGTTTATTAATACTCAGAGCCTAATTGTACGTGATATTACTTTGTGGCTTGTGAGGTTAAAACTCATTTAATGACAGGAATTTACTTGGAGTTAATTAAATAGTGAAAGAACTAATTGTTCCTGCTTGTTAGTGAGTTATTGTTATTATTTACATAACCTATGTTTATTTAGAATTTTTGTATTTATATTGTTAGCCCATAGTATGTCGAAGTTGACCCTCGTCACTACTTCTTCGAGGTTAGACTTGATACTTACTGGGTATATGTTGTTTATGTACTCACGCTACACTTCTACACTGACCGTGCAGGATCTGAGGCAGGTGCATCTGGCGATCACACCAGCGCGAACCCTTGAGGCCTAGTGGTGAGCTGCTTTCCTGAGCCGTTCTGCATCATCATAGAGTCTCTCATTTACTTTCATTACTGTATATTTTTATTTTTGACAGTAGCTAGAGTTTTGTATAATCTATTAGCGCTCATGCACTTGTGATACCAGGTTTTGGCACACATTAGTAGACTTAAGGTTTTGGATTATTTCTATGGTTATGATTGCACTCAGTTGCTTTCGTTTTATTTATTTTAAACATGTTGCTCCTTAAATCTTTTAAATTAAGGAAGATTTAATTACTTGAAAATCTATTAAAAAGGAAATCACGTGGTTAGTTCACTGTTAGCTTGCCTAGCAGTGATGGGTCATGCCATCACGACTTATAAGAGAATTGGGCCGTGACACTCAATAAAGCCAGAAAGTGTAAGGGTCTGGGGAGAAAGACTTAAGTGGGTTGAGTTGTATTCTAAGAGGTGCGACTACGAAGTATTATGTCGCTGGCACAATCTACTTGCACCACAAGCAATATCGGCAACTTTTCAGACAAACAAATTCATCGATGAAGCACAAGTTATCCAATCCCTGTAGAAGGAAATCTTGAAGATGGAAAAGTTCACTCACCTTATTTCATGCTTTGTAAGATCTTAATTCCCGTCAAGATGAAGAAGAAAAGCATTGGGCCCTATTAAAGATGGGAACTTGTGAGAAAATTATTTTAGAAAAACGATGGCTCAAACTGATAAAACCCAAAGGGGTAAAGGGTAATTCGTGGAAAGGTGAAGTGGTGAAACGACATCGTCAAATTTATCTGACCAATTCGTGGAGACAAGTAATAACGTTATTGAAGGTTACGTTTTACACTAAAAACGTTACTGAAGTTACGTTATAATATAATTTTTAAAATTTAGGTGTCAAGATAAAAACGTCACCAAAAGACACGATTAATCTGTGTATCGTTTCTATCGACAACGATTTATACTTCTATTTTAAAAGTAACCCTCATTTTACCTATTGGGCTAAAAATAATTTACCATCCACTTTTTTGGTTCACTTATGCCTTTTGACCGTTAGGTCAATGCTAAATTAAAAATAATAATTATTCTTTAGAATTCACCTCCAACCCACTCGTATCTAGTCATAATTAGCTTAATAACATCAATTATCGCTAAAGAAATAAATATCAATACACAATTATAGATTTTCCAAATTTTTCCAAAAAGTCAAAAATCGACCCCGGGCCTGCTTGGCCAAAACTCGAGGTTCGGACCAAAATTCGTTTACCCATTCACCCCCGAGTCCAAATATGTAATTAGTTCCGGAATCCGACCCCAAATCGAGGTCTAAATTTCAAAATTTGCAAAATCCCCAATTCTCCCAAAATCCCAAATTTCTATCCTTAAGAACAAGATTTAGGACTAGAAATTCAACGAGTAACAATAGAAATTGAAGAAAACGAGTTAAGAAGTGCAAACCTATGATTTGGCGTTGAATTCCCTCTTCAAAAAACGCCCTAGGTCGAGTTCTAGTGATGAAAAATGAAATTTGGGAAGAAGTCCCATTTTTGTCCTCTTTTGATAATCACTGGACAGGTCTTCATCGCGTTCGCAAGAGACCTGTCGCGATTGCGATGCACAACGACCAGAAGAGCCTTCGCGTTCGCGAAGAGCCACACGCGTTCGCGAGCCTAGGCCCGCGTTCGCGTAGAACAACTCGAAGAATTCCCAGCCTTCCTCCAATACACTACGCGTTCGCGTCTAGCCGGTCCCGTTCGCGAAGAGAATACCGCCCAATGATCCGCGTTCGCGACCAAAGCCTCGCGCTCGCATAGAAGAAATCCACCCCTAGCCCAGCTTACACTTCGAGATAACGAAGCGCAAAACATCTGTGCACCAGAAACAACAACACACCAGAATTTTCTAAGTAAAAAGCATCTCGTAGCCTATCCGAAACTCACTCGAGCCATCGGGGCTCCAACCCAAACATGCACACAAGTGTAAAAACATCATACATGCTTGCTCGTGCGATCAATCACCAAACTTATACCTAGAACTATGAATTTAGCACCCAAACATATGAATTTCTCAAAAACACCTTAAATTTACTATCTTCTCAACCGAAGGTCCGAATCACGTCAAATCAACTCCGTTTCTCACCAAATTTCACAGATAGGGTATAAATATCATAACAGACCTGTAGCGGGCTTCGAAACCAAAATACTGACCCTCTACCTACAAGATCAAACATTAAGCAAATTCTTTAAAATCTTAAATTTTCAGTCTTTCAATTTTTAGTCAAAATTTTATTTCTCGAGTTAGGGATCTAGGAATTCGATTCCAGGCATACGCCCAGGTCCCATATTTTACTACGGACCCACCGGGACCGTCAAAATACGGGTCCGGTTCTGTTTACTCAAAACTTTGACCGAAGTCAACTAAAATCACTTTTAAAGGCCAATAATTATTGTTTCTTTAATTCCTCACATAAAAGCTTTTCGGAAATACGTCAGGACCGCGCACGCAATTCGAGGAGGGTAAAAATGAGATCTTTAAGGCCAAAGATCGCATAATAGAGTTATAAAACACACGATGACCCTTTGGGTCATTATAATCTCCATCTCTAAAACAAACGTTCGTCCTCGAACGAACATAGAAAAGTAGCTGAAATGGCGAACAAGTGGGGATATCTACTCCGTATGTATGACTCGGACTCCGAAGTAGCTGTCTCAATAGGCTGGCCTCTCCACTACACTCGAACAAAAGGATAACTCTTCGATCTCAACTGACGAACATGCCGGTCTAGAATGGCTTCCGGCTCCTTCTCATAAGTCAGATCCTTGTCCACCTGGACAGAGCTGAAATCTAATACGTGATTTGGGTCACCATGATACTTCCGGAGCATGGACAGATGAAATACTGGATGAACTGCTTATAACTCCGGAGGCAACGCAAGTCTATAAGCCACCCCCACCCTCTCGAGAATCTCAAAAGGCCCGATATACTTAGGGCTCAACTTGCCCTTCTTTCCAAATCTCATGATACCCTTCATGGGCGATACCCAAAGCGATACTCTCTCCCTGACCATGAATACCACATCACGAACTCTACGGTCGGCATAACTCTTTTTCCTGGATTGAGCTGTACGAAGTCGATCCTGTATAATCTTGATCTTGTCCAAAGCCTCCTGTACTAAATCTGTACCCAACAACCGAGCCTCTCCCGGCTCAAACCATCCAACTGGAGACATGCACCGTCTACCATATAATGTCTCATAGGGATCCATCTGAATGCTCGACTGGTAGTTATTGTTATAGGCGAACTCTGTAAGGGGCAAGAACTAATCCCACGATCCTCCGAAGTCTATAACACAAGTGCGGAGCATATCCTCCAAGATCTGAATGGTACGCTCAGACTGTCCGTCTGTCTGAGGATGGAATGTTGTGCTCAACTCAACCCGCGTACCCAATTCACGTTGTACTACTCTCCAAAAGTGCAAGGTAAAATGCGTACCTCGATCAGAAATGATAGACACGAGCACACCGTGAAGACGAACGATCTCCCGAATATAAATCTCTGTCAACCGCTCCGAGGAATAGGTAACTGTCACATGAATGAAGTGCGCTGACTTAGTCAGCCTATCCATAATGACCCATACAGCGTCGAACTTCCTTTGAGTCTGTGGGAGTCCAACAACAAAGTCCATAGTGATACGTTTCCACTTCCACGCAGGAATCTCCATCTGCTAAAGCAACCCACCGGGTCTATGATGCTCATACTTTACTTGCTGATAATTCAAGCACCGAGCCACATAAGTAACTATATCCTTTTTCA
The DNA here is from genome assembly GCA_005239495.1 of Nicotiana undulata. Lineage (NCBI taxonomy): Eukaryota > Viridiplantae > Streptophyta > Magnoliopsida > Solanales > Solanaceae > Nicotiana > Nicotiana undulata. The sequence goes on from MDKH01220731.1 coordinate 8,844, forward strand.
TCCTCCTCCACCAATAATGCTGCCGCAGGTCCTGGTACATCTTCGTGGCGCCCGGGTGAATAGAATACCGAGAAATGTGAGCCTCCTCAAGGATCAACTCACGAAGCCCATCAACATTAGGCACACACACACACGACCCTGCATCCTCAAAATGTCGTCATCTCCAACGGTAACCTGCTTGGCACCACCATGCCGAACTATGTCCCTAAGGACCATTAAGTGAGGGTCATCATAGTGTCGATCTATGATACACTCAAACAAGAAAGACAGAGAGACTTTGCAAGCTAGAACACGGTTGGGCTTTGAAATATCCAACCTTACAAACTGATTGGCCAAAGTTTGAACATCTGAAGTTAGCGGTCTCTCGCCAACTGGAATGAACGAAAGGCTTCCCATGCTCACTGCCTTCCTACTCAATGCATCGGCCACCACATTGGCCTTTCTCGGATGATACAATATGGTGATATCACAGTCTTTCAATAGCTCAAACCACCTCCTTTGTCTCAAATTTAGATCCTTTTGCTTGAACAAATACTGAAGGTTGTGATGATCCGTGAAAACCTCACATGACACGCCATAAATATAATACCTCCAAATCTTCAGCGCGTGAACAATGGATGCCAGCTCCAAATCATGAACAGGGTAATTCTTCTCATGAACCTTCAACTGCTGAGACACATATGCAATCACCCTGCCCTCCTGCATCAATACTGCTCCGAGCCCAACACGGGAGGCATCACAATACACCTTGTAAGATCCTAAACGTGATGGTAATACTAACACTGGTGTTGTAGTCAAAGTTGTCTTGAGCTTCTGAAAGCTCGCCTCAACTCGTCTGACCATCTGAATGAAGCCCCCTTCTGGGTCAACCTGGTCAACGGGGTTTCTATAGATTAAAACCTCTCCACAAATCGATGGTAATAACTTGCCAAACCCAAGAAGCTCCTGATCTCCGTAGCTGAAGTGGGTCTAGTCCAGTTCTTGACTGCCTCAATCTTCTTAGGATCTACCTGAATACCCTATGCTAATACGAAGTGACCCAAGAAAGCAACAAAATCCAACCAAAACTCGCACTTCAAAAATTTAGCTTACAACCGACTGTCCCTCAAGTTTTGGAGCACTATCCTGAGGTGCTGCTCATGCTCCTCCCGACTGAGGGAGTATATCAAGATGTCAGCAATAAACACAATCACAAAAGAATCTAGATAAGGCTTGAACACTCGGTTCATCAAGTCCATAAATGTTGCGGGGCCGTTGGTTAACCCAAATGACAAAAATAAGGGGCGCTCAAAGAATCATGGGGCACAACCAAACATGAAGCAAAATAAGATGACATATATGAGTAAGTAGACCCCAGATCTCAGATCAAATAGAACTGAAACATCTCTACTGCAAACTAAAACATTACATATGATAACATAATTGGATGACTCAGCCTCAAGTCTGGCTGGAAAGGCATAACATCAGGGTTGGGCCCCACTACTATGAATCATGTCTCCATGACGACCTCTAACTGGCGGGCCTCCACCTCTTGCGGCCTGACCTCTACCTCTAACAATCTGGCCCCTACCTTTGGCTACCTAACCCTTACCTCTGGCTGGATGGGCAGGCAGTGCAGCAACTGGTGCCAGAACCCTGACACGAGAACTCTAGTGCTGTGAACTACTCGACGCATGAGGGAAATATCTATCAATATGCCTCGGATCACCACAAATATAGCAAGACTTCGGCTACTGAGACTGCTGGCCGGCAAACTGACCCTGTCGACTTGAATAACCACCCTAAAAACTCTGAAGAGGAGATGCACTGATAGGAGTTAGTGGTGCACAATAGGCTGGCAGATCAGAATAAGGCATATAAGGGCCACGACCACCTGGGGCACCGTGGGATGCTTGGAGTGATGAATTAAATGGCGTGGGAGGATGGTCTCTACCATAAGTACCCCCCCTCCAGATGAGGCACCGGCTGAATCCACCGGAATGGCGAGGCATCTTATATGACCCTTGACCTCCCTGTCCTAGAACCATTTCAACTCGTCTGGTGATATTAGCCGCATCCTAGAAAGAAATCTCACTCCTTGTCTCCTTAGCAATATGCAATATAATAGGCTAAGACAGACCCTCAATAAACCTCCTCACCCCCCTCTATCTCTGGGGAACAAAAGAATAGAATGACGGGCCAAGTCTACAAAACGAGTCTCATACTAAGTAACAGTCATGCTGCCCTGCTAGAGACGCTCGAACTGGTGGCGACGCTCCTCCCTCAAGGTGATAGGCAGAAAATTCTCTAAGAAGATATGTGAGAACTAGTCCCAAGTGAGAGTAGGCGACCCAGCTGGTCTGGTCAATAAATAATCCCTCCACCATTTCTTGGCGGAACCATTCATCTGAAAAGCAGCAAAGTCGACCCCATTGGTCTCCAATACCCATGTTCTGAAGAACCTCGTGACAGCTATCAAGATACTCATGGGGATCCTCTGAAGTAGCACACTGAAACGAACTGGAAAGAGCTTGGTAAACATATCCAACCTCCACAAGGCCTTAGAGGACATAGATGACCCATCAACGGCCTGTGCCGCGACAACCGACTGAACTACCCTGATTGGATAGGCTGTTGGAGTCCAAAATTAGGAAGCCATTTGGTCTAGAGTGTGAGTAGCAGGAGTCTGGGCTCCTCCTCCATACTGAGATACAGCTGGTGACATGAGGAATGTGCCAGTATGGGCCACACTCTCCATAAGGCCCACTAATCGGACCAAGGCGTCCTGTAGAACCCGGGTGGAAATAAACCCCTCTGGAACATGAGATGGTTCGGCAGGAATGATCTGAGCTGGAACCTCCTCATCGAACTCTACCTAAGGCTCCATAGCTGGAGCTTCTGCTCGGACCCTGGGCTAAGCCTTGCCCCTGCCTCGGCCTATGGCACGACCTCGGCCTCAACCTCTGCGCCTCGTAGGAGCTGCTGCTGAAGGATCAGACTTATGATCAACGGAAGAAGCGGTACGTATTCTCGCCATCTGCCTTTGGTAGAGACTAAGAAACAAGAGATAGATTGTGAAACTTGACCCTTTAGAGTAACAAGAACAATAATAAGCCTAAACTTATCACCTTCCTTGAATACCTAGAAGTGATCTAAGATTTAGAAAATGGTTTAATCTTACAATCTTAAGTTGAGTCTGGAAGGTTGAAGAATAAATCCAAGAATAGCCACGCACAAGAGTACAAGAAAAATCTCACAATTTTTATTGATATTGTCTATAATAATCTATGTCTAGAAACAAATAAGACACCCCTTATATAGCTAGGAGGGTTTCACGGAATTAAGGCTAAAAAAATAAGGAAATAAAGTCCTAAACTACTTTGGACAACAAGTCCAACTACCTTAGAAAAAGAAAAATACTAGGAAGCAAAAACCAAGTCACTCTTGGAAAGTAATTCCAAAAATCTTAGGAAAAGGAAAACATAACCTTAACTAACTAGGAAAGTAATATATAGTCCCCTAATATATGGAAATAAGTCTCAAACCAATCTTGGATAGAATCTTAATAATCTTGAAATCTCGAAGGAAATTTGCAAGCAACTTGGCACCAACTTGCACTCAACATCTAGAAAGACTATTGTATCCTTATTGGACATAAAGTAAGTCCTTTTTATTCTATAAATACGTGGCTTTATGTAGGACTTCATGGGCTGCAAGTTTGGACACATTTTAGGTGCCAAATTGGTCCAATAGTAGGCTGATTTGGACCTTCTTCAGATGATGTTTCTTGGGATCTAATACACCTCTTCTTGGACATGAATTTAGGCCATAAAGTAATCATAACATCTAGATAACTCATATCCTTTATCCTTAAGCTTTTCCTCCCAACTAACAACTTCTTAGATCGCTCCTGAAGTCCAATGACCTTGTTTTGCAACTTTTTAGTTTGAGATCTTGTTAAAGGCTCTCTTTGAGATTCCAAAACTTCATCTTTTTCCTTGAACATATTTGAGCTTCCTAGGATGCTATCATTCTCCTCTTCTTGAAGAAAATTCGTCCTCGGATTTTGTCCTTGCAAGAAAATGAAGACATGCACTAGTAAATGGCATCCACTAATCTTAAAAATGGTAAGAATAAAACAAGATAGTGACCATGTGTCCACTTAACCCAATTAAGCCTAATATGTGTAAATACTCTTTTATTAAGCATATGGATAACATCATCTCAATAAAATTTATGCCTACTTAGATTTGTCCCATAAAAACCTCTCTTAAGGCAGTCCAAAAATGCGCATGACAATGAAATTATGAAAGATTGATCACGCATCCATTTAAAACAAGTATCTCTACCATATGTATCAAATAAGACACTTTTATGATATAGCCAAGTATCAATTATACATCCTATGGATTCTTCTAAATGTAAGTTATTCAAAGAAGCACATAAATTCTCAGAAAGGTCAGAAGAACCCATAAATTCCAAAATAAAAATTTCAATACATTCAAGCTCATGATTATAACTTTCCCCAATAATATTTGCAACATCAATGGATTCTACATAATGGATCATACTGTCATAGAAAGAGCCAAATATAGGTTCATGAAAGAGTATTTGACCACTAACTTCACAATAATCATGCATATTCTCTTTACTAGAAGCAAGCACTTTTACAGACCCACAAACAATATGACTAGAGGAATGACTTCCCATCGAACAACAAAACTCAAATTCTAGAAATTTATCACATGAAAACTCATTAGGCACTTGAATAAGAAAAGAAAGAACATTCAACTCATTATCAAGCCTCTTCTCATAAATTTTATGCCTCTTTCCACCAAGTTGGAATGTAAAATCATCTATGTCATACTCAATTTCAAAAGTAAGCAAATTACTCTTGCACTTGAACTTAGATATTACTGGTGATGACTTTATATGCATCAAAATATCATCATCCACAAAAATTATAAAGTCACCAACATAAGAAATAAGAGTATAATTCATTACCTCCAAAAATACCTTAGGTGTTATCGAAAGGCCAAAAATGTGAATAAAATAATTATACATACCATACTTGGACTTATTTATTAATGAAACAACATCACCTTTTATTCTTTTATGCAGTGGCTCTAACTTAGCAATGCATTTAGGGAACTCCATGTTGTAAACCTATAAAAAAGTATCAAAATGGTCAAAAGGTTCAACAATAAACAAATTAACGAAGCTTTTATCTTCCACCATCCAACAAGAATTGATTTTGCCAAATTCATGTTGGAATCCAATTGGATCCTTTGCCACCATCTTTTGTTTCTTACCTCCCATTTCAAAAGGTCTTTCAATACTTGGCTGCACAATATCCAAAGAACTAAAACAAGAAAGTTTTAGTAGGTTAGAAAGTAAAGAAATATTTTTCTTGCATACACTCTCTTTGGATTTTATCACAGGACTAACTTTTTCCCCACCCTTAGCCTCTTTTCTCTCACTAAAGTTTTTTTCTTTTGTTCACTCAAACCCTCTTGCTTTTCTCTCTACCTCACATGCTTTTTTAATCTCATTGCCTTCTCTCCTTTCTTTTTTCTCAAGATCACTCTTTACCTTACTCGACATCCCACTCTCTTCACTCAATACAACCTCTCCTTTTTCCTCTCTTGGGATGTCAACATAAACTCCCTTACTCCTCTCATTTTTTTCTCTCTCATATTTTTTCATATTGTATTTAATAGTCTTTTCATCTTCACAAATTTGTGAGGAAGTCAAAGGTCCAAGAATGAGTTTCTTCTCGTTAACCACAAAAGAGTATATATTTTTTTTCATGTTATATGAAGCTCTTCTGTAGACATACCATGGCTTTCCCAACAAGACATGATAATTATTCATGGGAACCACATCACACTAGATGTAACGACCCGTCCGGTCGTTTCGTGAGATTTGCCCCGTTTCCTCTGTTTCAGCTTTGTTATATGTTATTTAACTTATTCATGATTGTTGATACCCGAGTTTTTCCAAAATATTTTTTAAAATTGCATATAATAATGCATTAATATCAATTGGTATTATTTCATAATTTTTCTACATTTTTATAAATTTGTCCAGTATTTTATTTCCAATAAATAATTACAAAATTGCATCACAAATGATTTAAAAGAAACTTCTTGATTTTATTTATTATTTATGGTCCTATTAAGACCAAATTATTTCATAAATAGCCAAATTGCCATTTTTTGGCTATAATTGCAATAACTTTGCAATTATAGTCCGTGCATATAATTTTGTACTATTCTTTACCAGAAATTAGTCTTTTGTATTTTGGAATACCAAATAATCATTTTCGAAATATTTCTATGCATGAAATTCATTTTTATAATTAGTAATTATTTTATAAAATTGTTTTAATTAAATTATCTTGGTATTTAACAAATAGTCCAATTTATTTCAATTATAACCTATTAAACCAGCCCAAAACTCCTAATTACACTAGACCAAGACCCCAAGCCCAAATCTTAATACTACCCGACCTAATTCCGCCCAAATCCTGGTCGTTGATCATTTTTTATCAACGGTCCAGGTTAATTCTTCCTAATTTAACCTAACGACTACCCCCCAAACCCCTCATTTCCCCTCACACTCTCCGCCGTCACACTCTCCTTCTCTCCCAAAAATCCCTCTGCCCTAACCCTAATCTCCACTCGTCGTTGTTTGCTCGCCGTCAACTATGGTGGCTCACCACCACTCCCCGACCTTAACGACTCTCCTATGACCGGGATTCCTGCTGTCTTTGAGGTCCTCACGGGACCAGTGGCCGGTCCGCTCACACCATGGCATGTCCTCACCATTCTCATGCCACCATGGCTCGATTTGAGTAAGATCGTCCTATTTTCTTGTTAAACCTATGGTTTCTAAGCCGGTTTCTCTGTCTCTGGGTTATTTTCTCGAAACCCTAATCTCTTCTCCTAAAACTTTTAGATCTGTAACAGATCTGAGAACGTTTGAGCTATTTTTTGCTTGTTTTTATGAAAACCTTCCGATTTTCTAAGTGTCTCTTCATTTTCCTAACTAAGGTTTCTGAAACCTTTTCTTCAAAATGATTTTTCTGATTTTTAAGTGTTTATTCTTTGATCTTTATGTGTTCAATCGATTTTGTTAGATTTTCTTTTAACCCTAACTAGTTATGTAGAAAATCCCTAATTTTTCAACCCTATGTTTGAATTCTGAGTTCATCCTTGCTATTTGTTGTATGATCCTGCTATGTGTTTGATTCTCTCTGATTCTGCTTCGATTAATTTGAATATACCGTGATTTTACCCATTAAGGTTTCATATTTTTAATTCTTTCTGTTTATACTTGGTTTATTTGTTTATTCATGGAAGTTTATATTATTTCCCTTAATATTAGTATTACTTTGATTCTTTGAATCCGTGATTTCCTGTGTTGATACTCGTATACCAATTTCCGGTTATTTTCCTACTTTTCACAACCTTTAAATTATTGATTACCTTATTATGTGATTGACCGTATTAGTTACTGATTTTTACTACTATTTCCTTAATTAAACCTTTGTGTATTACCTACTCTATACTTCAGCTATGTGATTTCTTTCCTTAATTGTTACCTGCTCTCTACCGT
>ML269887.1:0-47591 GCA_005239495.1 Nicotiana undulata
ATGTCACTTTAATTGGAAAAACTCCCTTATTACCTTTACTGGCGGGAAAAAGGAGGTGTGACAACTTCATCGAGGTTAGTCTTGATACTTACTGGGCATCGCTGTTGTGTGCTCATTCTACACTTCTGCACATTTTTGTGCAGATCCCAGATTTTGCATAGCGGTTGATCGATAGCTAGCGACGCGGTTGCTGTTGTGGAGACTCAAGGTAAAACCGCTCCAGTGTTCGCGGTTTCGGAGTCACCCTCTTATGTTTCTGTTTGCACTGTTGTAATTATTTTTGAACAGTGGTATTTTTAGGAGTTTTCTTGTAATTTTTTTAAAGCTTATGACTTGTACTTACCGGGTTTTGGGAAAAGTGTAAAGTGTTGAGATTCATTTCAAAAGGCACTTAAACGATTCTTGTACTATTATTTGACGTTTGTTAATAATAGACTTACCTAGTCCTTAAGACTAGGTGCCGTCGCGAAACCCAACGGAGGGAAATTGGATCGTGATAGCACTATACCTTAACGTTCAAAATAAACGTTAAGGTATAGCGTCCTTTTTTGAACGTTAAGGTATAGCACCCTTTAAAAAAGTGCTATATGTATTTTCTTCACTAAAATTTTTTTCCACGCATTTCGATTGTTTAAGTCTAAAAGGATCATATTTTGGTTTCGTACTCGTAGTGTGGTGACATCAATAGCAATTTTGTGTTTTCACACGAAAATTGTGGTTACATTTTTGTTGATGTTGTCTCTTTTTATTTGTACACAAGTTGTGATGGGACGAATGGGATACCTTTACTCTTAGACATTTAACTTGCTTTATACCGTTTTGTTGTTTAGGTTTGATGTGGAATATTACTAAATTGACTTAGGTTTATTTTTTCAATCTTATTAATGTTTAGGAACTTTTCACAAGGTAATAAGCTTTGCTTTCTGAGATAACATTTTTGTATAACTTTTTACTCATTCCTCCTCTTATTTTCGCACAGTAAATATTTTTTAAATTTTGAAAGCCAACGTTCAAGATGATTTTGCGTATGCGATTCTGTTTTTTCACTTTTAAGTTACTATCTAATCCATATGCGTTCTTCTTTATTTTAGATTACGAGTTTAAGTATGTTAATTTTTTTTTTTTTTTTTGATATTTGGAAGCCAACACTTCAAGACATAATTCTATAGTTCTAATAAGTACTTAACCACACGAGATGTATTTACTTAATTTTATTTTTATCTTTTCTAAAATCATTGGAGACCATGTATCAAATCATAATATAATAGTTAGTAAGGCGCAGCAGGGACAAAAAGAGAGGAAGAAACAGAAAAAAATAGTGAATTAATTATAATACGAATAGTAACACGTGTAAATAAATTGCGAGGCTTATATTGTTTATATATTTAAAGATCAAAACTTTCTCCTTCTTTATATTATTAAAATGTTACAACAAGAATCAAGTTTTTATAATTCAATCTCCCAAATCTTTTCACTTGCGCACGCAAGTCTTCCTTGTCCATAAATAACTAAAAAAGTATTAATTGATAATAAAATATACATGGTAATGTATGAATTAGCTACAATAAGTAGCATTTTTAATTTTATAACTAAGTTGCTTGAATCAACACTATTTTGATAACAAGTATTAATATATTTCACATTAATAACTATTAGGCTCTTTAATTGTTATGCCCTTCTAATGGCTATCTTATCTTTTATTACACTTTTACTTTTCATCTTTTCCTAGTCCTAAGTATTACGTGCGGGCCACGTATGTAAAAACTAGCTATATTAAAAGTATGAAGGCCCTTAACGAAATATCGTTCGCTATTTTTATTCTTCAAAAAATATAGTTCATACTAGATAAAATGGTCATTAACTATTTTTCTAATATTTCGGGATATTCATTTAATTAATTTTCTAATATTTAGGAGTAGTCATTTAGTTATTTTCCTAACATGTAGGACACTAATTTTTCAATTCCTTTTAGTTGCATAAATAACATAAACTTGGCACAGAATGTCCCCTCGTGCATAAATAACATAAACAATAGTTTGGCAAGAAAATCAACAACAAGAAACCATAAGTGCAAAGAAACAATCAACAGGAATAATACCGTCCCGGCAAGGGACACAACTATAACCAATCCTACACAAGTGTATAGTTTAACAAAATATTCCTCAACCGAACAAATACTCAACCATATTCCCAACCAAGGGTTTTCATCAAATGAATAGCTGCCAAATTGATATTAAATCCATAACACAATAAACCTCAATGAAAATCACATAATTGCCCATATTCGACTCACGGGCATGCTTGATCACAACATATAGGTACTCGTCACCTCACCTATACATTGGACATGGAATAAACACGTAGCAAATAAGACTCAACACCTATTCCCTCAAGCTAAGGTTAGGCCAAACACTTACCTCGACTTCCACGATCAAATCAAGCCTCTAGCACCGCTTTTCCTTTTGAACCCGACTCCAAATCAATCGTATCTAGACATAATCGACTCAATAACATCAATAAATGCTAAACAATTCAATTCCAATGCTTAATTATAGATTTTCTAGCACTCTTCCCAAAAACCCAAAATTCGATCTCGAGCCCGCTTGGTCAAAACATGAGGTTCGGACCAAAATCCGATCACCCATTCTCCCACAAGCCCGAATAAACAATTTGTTTTGAAATCCGACCCCAAAACGAGGTCAAATTCCCAAATAATCAAAAAGCCCTAATTCTTCCCAAACCCCTAATTTTCTACCATTAAAACCCTAGGATTCTTGATGACAATTGATGAAAAATATTAGAAAGTTGAAGGGAATCAGTTAGTGAACACTTACCTATGATTTGGGAAGAAAATCTCTTGAGAAAATCGCCCTAGGTCCTCTATTTTTATGAAAAAGTTGAAGAAGAAACGTCTGAAGTTTGTTTTCAAAAACATCATTACTCGACTTTCGCAGCTGCGGTGCATGGGTCGCACCTGCGCTATCGCAGGTGCGAGAAATGGATCGCACCTGCGGAGATGGTCAGGCCCATAGGGGGGCCGCACCTGTGGAAGGTTATCCGCTCCTGCGGAGAAGGGTCTGCATCTGCGAGAGGACCGCACCTGCGGGCACAAAAGCGCACCTGCGGTCTCGCACCTGTGGCCCTTGGCTCGCAGGTGCGGGCACACTAGAACTGGTGCACCAGCAGTGTTTTCTTAAGTTCAAACACCACGAAAACCTGCCCCAAACACACCCGAGCCCTCGGGGTTTCAAACCAAATATGCACATAACCTCAAAAAAATCCTACGGACTTATTCGTGTAATAAAATCACCAAAATAACATCATAAACATCGAATTAAACCTCAAAATCAATGAAATTTCTCAAAACCTTTTTAAACATCAAATTTTGCGTTTAAGGTATGAATCACGTCAAATGGATTCCGTTTCTTACAAAACTTTACAGACAACACATATAAATCATATCTAACCTGTACCGGGCTCCAGAACCATCATACGAGCCCGATACCACAAGTTTCACATAGCATTTCACTTTCAAAAACCTTTATATTTTTCAGAAAATAATTTCTTTAAAAATATCATTTCTCGGACTTGGGACCTCGGAATTCGATTCCGGGCATACACCCAAGTCCCATAACTTCACACCGATTCAAATCACGGGTCCGAGTCCGTTTCTGTTTACCAAAAAAGTTGACCAAAGTCAACTCTGTTCAAATTTCAACACAAAATTATTGTTTTTATCAGTTTTTCACATAACGGCTTTTCGGCTACACGCCCAGGCTGTGCACACAAATCGAGGTGAGGTAGAAGGAGAATTTCATGGCCTCGAAACAGAGATTAATCTAGAAATACACGGGATGACCTTTTGGGTCATCACAATCTATGATTATTATGCACGAGGGGATATTCCATGTCGTGTTTATGATTATTATGCAAGAGGGGACATTCCGTGCCGTGTTTATGATTGTTATGCACGAGGGGATATTCCGTGCCGTGTTTATGATTATTATGCACGAGGGGACATTCTGTGCCGTGTTGATGATATTTATGCACGAGGGGACATTCTGTGCCGTGATTGTGATATTTTATGCACGAGGGGACATTCCGTGCCGTGTTGTGATACTTTATCACGAGGGGACATGTCGTGCCGTTTCTTTTCACTTGTTTAATTCGTGCTGTTAATCCTCGTTGTTATTTTTGATATTTGAATTGCTGCCTCGGTCTGTCATTTCAGTATTTGCTACCCCTTTTCCCCAGCATGTTTCCCCGTTATTGTACTTAACTGTTTATTTCTTGTTGTTATTTCCAGTTATATTTTATTTAAAATTCACAGGTGGTCTTAATTGTCGTGTCCTAGCCTCGGCACTTACTCAGTACATGAGGTCAGTTGTATTGATCCTACACCTGCACTTCTTTATGTTGTGCAGATTCCGGTACTGGACCCAGTGGGCACTAATCGAGGAGGCTTCCTTCAACCACCAGGCGACACTGAGGTAGTCTTTCAGGCGTTCGCAGGCCTTGGCGTCACCTCCTATCATACTTCTTTTCCTGTCTTAATGTATTTCTGAGACAGTAGTACCTTGTTTATTCAGACCTTGATTTGTAGCAATCATAGACAGTCCGTAAAATTGTGACACCAGATTTTGGGAGTTGTTATTAATGATTTTGTAATACTATTTACTTGTTAGATTTCATTTCTTTGCACTTTGATTTCTAATTGTTCTTGTACATCACTGTTAAATGCTAAATAATAAAGGAACATGCTAGGATAACTGGTAACATTGGCTTGTCTAGCGGGTTCAACTTTAGACGTCATCACGGTCCCGACGGTGGGATTTTGGGTCGTGACAAGTTGGTATCAGAGCACTAGGTTTCTTAGGTCTCACAATTCACAGACAAACTTGGTAGAGTCTGAGGGATCGGTACGGAGACGTCTGTACTTATCCCCTAGAGGCTACAAAGTTAGGAATAACTTCACATCTATTCTTCTCTGCCGTGCGATTTGACTTCTAAATGCTAATTGAGTTTCTATTCTATTCTCTCACAGATGGAGAGAACGCGTGCTTCCTCATCTACCGATCAGCAACCCGATCCTCCAGTTGTAGATCCTACGAGGGATCGAGGACGAGGCCGAGGCAGGGGCAGAGCTCAGCCTAGAGCAGCTGCCCCAGTGGAGGACCCATAGGTAGATATTTCCGGTGAGGTTCCTGCTCAGACGGTTCCGGTCGGAAAAGCTCAGGTCCTAGAGGGGTTCATTGCCATCCCGGTACTTCAGGACGCTCTGGTCCGCTTAGTGGGCCTTATGGAGAGCGTGGCTCAGGCCGATCTACTTCCTACAACACATATTTCTTGCTGGGGGAGAGGCCCATACTCTTTCCACTCGCACACCATTGCAGTTAGCTACTCAATTCCAGACTCCAGCACCTCAGAAAACTGGAGTAGCTCAGCCGGGTATTGTGGCACAGGCAGTTGAGGGAGCAGCTATGTCTGCCGATGCTTTGTGGAGATTGGATCGGTTCACCAAGTTATTTCTTACTACTTTTACTGGTGCACCATCAGAGTGACCCTCAGGATTTCTTAGACAGTTTCTATGAGGTTCTTCGGAACATGGGGATCGTGGAGACCAACGGGGTCGACTTTGCTACATTCCGTCTTTATGGTACCGCCAAGACTTAGTGGAGGGATTTTTTCTTGACCAGGCCAGTTGGATCTTCGCCGTTGTCTTGGGCTCAGTTCTATGAGTTGTTCTTGGAGAAGTTTCCACCAGTTACTCAGAGAGAGGATCTTCGGAGGCAGTTTGAGCGTCTCCAGCAAGGCTCTATGACAGTTACCCAGTATGAGACCTGGTTTATCACTTTGTCCGACATGCTATCATGATACTCCCCACAGATCGAGAGAGGGCGAGGAGGTTTATTGAGGGGCTAGCTCAGCCTATTAGACTCCAGATGGACAGAGAGACAGGTATTGATATTTCATTTCAGGAGACGACCAATGTGGCCAGGCAGATTGAGATGGTCTTATCACAGGGCAGTGGTCCGGGGTCTGACAAGAGGCCTCGTCATTTTGGCCGATTCAGTGGTGACTCATCTAGAGGAAGAGATTATTTTGGCAGAGTTCATCCACTTAGACCATTCCAGTCAGCACTCCAGGTATCCCGCAGTGCACCACCAGCTCCTATCAGTGCCCGCCGCTTCAGAGCTTCTATGGTGGTTATTCTGGTCGACAGGGACAATTTTAGGGTCAGCAGTCTCAGCAGCAGAGATCTTGTTACAGTTGTGGTATTCCAGGGCACATTTCCAGGTTTTTCCCCTGAGCTTCCAATGGTCCCAGTATCAGGGTTCCTGTGCTATGATTCCCGCACCAAGTGCACCCCCACCCTCTCAGCCAGCTAGGGGTGAAGGTCGAGGTGCCAGAGGTGGAGTCCAAATAGTTAGAGGCGGAGGATAGTCTATGAGGGGTAGAGGTCAGCCCACAGTAGGTCGACCCAGGGATGTTCAGATTGGTGGGGCTCATCCCCGATGCTATGCTATTCCCGCTAGATCTGAGGCTGAGGCCTCCGATGCAGTCATTACAGGTACGGTTTCAGTTTGTAGCAGAGATGCTACGATTTTATTTGATTCGGGGTCCACATTTTCCTACGTGTCCTCATATTTTCTCCTTATCTAATTATGCCCCGTGATTCCCTGAGTACTCCTGTATATGTGTCTACACCGGTGGATGATTTTATTGTGGTAGATCGAGTCTACCATTCATGCATAGTAGTTATTGGTGGTCTTGAGACTCGTGTAGATCTTTTACTTCTTGATATGGTTGATTTCCATGTCATTTTGGGGATGTATTGGCTATCTCCCTATCATGCTATTCTGTACTGTCATGCCAAGACTGTGACCTTGGCCTTACCGGGAGTACCCCATTTGGAGTGGATGGGGACTCCTAGTCATTCTTCCGGTAGAGTTATCTCATATATGATGGCTCGGCGCATGGTCGAGAAGGGTTGTTTGGCCTATTTGGCTTATGTTCGTGATTCTAGTGCCGAGATTCCTCCTATGGAGTCTATGCCCATTGTTCGTGAGTTTCCATAGGTATTCCCTGCTGACCTGACGGGTATGCCACCCGACAGGGATATTGACTTTTGCATTGATTTGGCTCCGGGCATTCAGTCCATTTCTACCCCGCCATATCGTATGGCCCCACCAGAGTTAAAGGAATTGAAAGATCAGTTACATGATTTGCTAGCCAAAGGCTTTATTAGGCTTAGTGTTTCTCCTTGGGGTGCGCCAATGTTGTTTGTTAAGAAGAAAGATGGAACAATGAGAATGTGTATTGATTACCCGCAATTGAACAAGGTTACTATTAAGAATAAGTATCCTTTGCCGAGGATTGATGATTTGTTCGACCAGCTTTAGGGTGCCACAGTGTTTTCCAAGATTGACTTGAGATCTGGGTACCATCAGTTGAGGATTAGGGCGTCTGATGTCCCCAAGACATCCTTTCGCACTCGGTATGGTCATTATGAGTTCTTGGTGATGTCGTTTGGGTTGACAAATGCCCCAACTTCCTTTATGGAGTTGATGAACCGAGTGTTCAGGCCTTATTTGGATTTGTTCGTGATTGTCTTCATTGACGATATTTTGGTTTACTCCCACAGTCGGGAGGAGCACGAGCAGCACCTTCGAGTCGTCCTCCAGACTCTGAAGGATAGTCAGTTGTATGCCAAATTTTTGAAGTGTGAGTTCTGGTTGAGTTCGATTGCATTTCTGGGCCATGTTGTGTCGGCATAGGGTATTCAGGTGGATCCCAAGAAGATTTCAGCAGTCATAGATTAGCCTAGACCTACCTCATCTACAGAGATTTGGAGTTTCTTGGGCTTAGCAGGTTATTATCGTCGGTTTGTGAAAGGCTTTTCATCTATTGCAGCTCCGATGACCAGGTTGACTCAGAAGGGTGCCCATTTCAGGTGGTCGGATGAGTGTGAGATGAGCTTCCAGAAGCTCAAGACAACCTTGACCACGACACCGGTGTTATTTTTGCCCACAGGTTCAGGGCCATATACCGTGTATTGTGATGCTTCACGGGTTGGACTTTGTGCAGTGTTGATACAGGATGGCAAGGTTATAGCTTATGCTTCACGTCGTTGAAGGTTCATGAGAAAAACTATCCAGTTCACAATTTAGAGTTAGCAGCCATTGTCCATCCACTGAAGATTTGGAGGCATTATATGTACGGTGTGTCTTGTGAGGTGTTACAGATCATAAGAGCTTGCAGTATCTGTTCAAGCAGAAAGAGTTGAATATGAGGCAGAGAAGATGGTTAGAGTTGTTTAAAGACTATGTCATTACCATCTTATATCATCCGGGGAAGGCCAATGTGGTGGCCAATGCTTTGAGCCGGAAGTCAGCCAGCATGGGTAGTCTTGCTTATATACCGGTCGGAGAGCGACCGCTTGCTTTAGATGTTCAGGCTTTAGCTAATTGGTTCATGAGATTGGATGTTTCAAAGACTGGCAGTGTATTGGCTTATACTGTGTCCCGTTCTTCATTGTTTGATCGTATTCGAGACTGACAGTAAGATGATCGTCATTTATGTGTTCATAGAGATACGGTCCGGCACGGAGGTGCCAAGCAGGTTACAGTTGTTGATGATGGAGTCTTAAGGATGCAGGGCCGTATTTGTGTGCCTGATGTTGATGGTATTCGTGAGTTGATATTGCAGGAGGCCCATAGTTCCCGGTATTCCATTCATCCGAGCACCGCAAAGATGTACCAGGATTTGCGGCAGCATTATTGATGGCGAAGAATGAAGAAAGATATTTCAGCATATGTAGCTCGGTGCTTGAACTGTCAGCAGGTCAAGTACGAGCACCAGAGACCCGGTGGTTTGATGCAGCAGATTGAGCTTCCTGAGTGGAAGTGGGAGCGTATTACCATGGATTTCGTAGTTGGGCTCCCACGGACTCATAGGATGTTTGACGCGGTGTGGGTCATTGTGGATAGGCTGACCAAGTCAACACACTTCATTCCAGTATCAGTTTCGTATTCTTCGGAGAAGTTGGCAAAGATCTACATCAAGGAGATTGTTCGCTTGCATGGTGTGCCCGTGTCCATTATTTCTGACCGAGGTACTCAGTTTACCTCCCATTTCTGGAGAGTATTTCAACGTGAGTTGGGCACACGGGTTGAGATGAGCACACCATTTCATCCTCAGACGGACGGATAGTCCGAGCGTACTATTCAGATCTTGGAGGATATGTTGCGGGCATGTGTCATTGACTTTGGAGGTTCATGGGACCAGTTTTTGCCTTTAGCTGAGTTTTCCTACAACAACAGCTATTAGTCGATCATTTAGATGGCTCCTTATGAGGCATTATATGGTAGGCGGTGCAGGTCGCCAGTTGGGTGGTTCGAGTCGGGGAAGGCTAGGTTGTTGGGTTCAGAGTTAGTCCAGGATGCCTTAGACAAGGTGAAGATCATTCAAATACACTTCGTACAGCTCAATCCAGGCAGAAGAGTTATGTAGACCAGAGAGTTCGTGATTTGGCATTCATGGTTGGAGACCGGGTATTGCTTCGGGTGTCGCCCATGAAGGGTGTGATGAGGTTCGGAAAGAAGGGCAAGTTGAGCCCTAGGTACATTGGTCCCTTTGAGATTCTTGAGAAGGTAGGAGAGGTGGCTTACAAACTTGCTTTACCACCAAGTTTATCATCCGTGCATCCGGTGCTTCATGTATCTATGCTTCGGAAGTATATTGCCGATCCATCTCATGTGCTAGACTTCAACAGTGTCCAGTTGGACAAAGATCTGAATCCGATGTGATTTTGGTGCTTTGATGTTAGTTTTGGTGTTCCGAGGGTGCAACTAAGTTTGAATGAGCATTTATGATGTGTTGGAATATTTGGTTGGGGTCCCAAGGGACTCGAGACTGATTTTGGCTGGTTAACGGTCACTTTGGCCTTAAGGAAAATAACTGTTTTGCTGGTGTTTTGAAAGCCGATGATCCTTCATCGCGATCGCGTAGGTGAAGATGTGATCGCTTAGAGTAATCTGAGGGTCAGGCAAAATTGTGCATTGCGATCGCTGGATCAAGAATGCGATCGCGTAGGTTTGGAGGGATGGGTAGTGCGATTGCGTGTGTGTGAGTGCGATCGCGTAGAAGGAAAAGGGGGCGCGTGAGTTTGGAAGGTTGGCCATAGCCACCGCGTGAGGTCGTGTGCGATCGCAGTGGTCTGGGAAGCAGAGCTTCGCGATCGCGTAGGCTAAGCCGCTATCGCGGAGAGTGAGTTTGGCAGCTGGGGGGAATGTCCTTCGCGGTCGCGTGAGTACTTCCGCGATCATAGTGCATTAGTAACTGGGCAGTATAAAAATAAACCCTCTGCGACCATTAACCCCTTTTACACAATTTTTGAACGGGAAGAAGCTTTTGAGGCGAATTTGAAGTGAGGAAATCAGTGTTATTCATATAGGTAAGTATTTTGGACCTTAAAACTTGATTATAGGTGATTAAGGAACATAATCTCAGTGTTTAATTCATGAAAATCAGTAGAAAAAGGAGAGTTAGGGCTTGAGATTATGAGACCTTTAGGGGTTGATTTGAGGGGTCAAACGAACTCCGATTTTAGCGTTCTTTATATGTACGGACTCATGGGATGATGAAGAACATTTTGGTATAAAAATTTCTGAGTTCCGAGACGCGGGCCCAAGGGTCGGGTTTTAGCAAATTTCGGGTTTTGAGCTAAAACTGATATTTTTCAATTGGAATTCATTCCTACAGCATAATTTGATGATAAAAATCTGAACTTGGTAGATTTGGAGCGCTCGGAGGTTGATACAAGAGGCAAGCGTATTGCGGAATAGTTTGCGGGCTAGTTTGAGGTAAGTAATGTCTTTAAATCCTGCCCCGAGGGTATGAAACTCCGGACTCTGCACCCTTTCACGGGTTTTGGAATGCAAAGATTGGAACTTTTGAAATATACTCCATATTTAGGCAACTATTAAGTTGCGAAACTGATATTTAAGCCTATGCTTAATAGTATTGATATATATTTGATATGTTTTGGGTTGTAAGACATGTTTGGGGCCTAGTGCCGATCTGTTTACCCCTTGGGGCTGTTTTTACTATTTTTCCTCACGTGATGTGTTATGATATTCACTCAGTCTTTTCTTGAAAATTGTTTTGACACTCAGAGTATTTTTTATACTATTTCTTGAAAATGAAACACTGTTTTTGGGTTGAGAACCCGGTATATTTATGGCTTGAGGGGCATGTTGAGAGTGTCTGACTGAGTGAGGCTGCGGGCCTATATTGTGAGGATGTTATGATATGAGTGAGGCTGCGGGCCTATATTGTTAGTGATTTATGCCATGATGGGGCTTGTTATAGCGCTTGGGTTGTAGGAGCCCCTCCGGAGTCTGTACACACCGCCAGTGAGTACAGGTACCTAATGAGTGATGTTGCCCGGGGGGCTGATACTGAGTGATTGCGAGGTTACCCGCGGGGCTGATACTGAGTGATTGCGAGGTTGCCTGATGGGATAATATTGAGTGACTGTGAGGTTTCCTGATGGGCTGATACTGAGATTGTTATGAGAAATGATTTTGGCCCGAGGGGCAGATTTATGAAAATTTTACTGAGTTTTTGACTACGATTCACTTCGTTTTTCAAATTGATTTTTACTGAGAGTTTTACTGAGATATATTGAAATTTTACTTGTTTCAATGGATTTCTGGAAATTGGTTTTCGAACTTTTGTATTTGATGAATACTTTACGGTGACTTGGTCTTTTTACTGTTTTGTGAATTGGTGTATCTGTGCTGTGTAATTCTTATTTCTCAAACTGTGATTTATTTTCATTACTACTGAGTTGGCGTACTCATCATTACTCCCAGTGCCTCTGTGCACAGATCCAGGTACCGGCTCGGAGCAGTAGCTGTCGCTGTTCGTTAGCAACAGTTTTACGGGATTTCGAGGTAGCTGTCGAGCGTCCACAACTTCTCCATTTCCCTTCCTTATTCAGTTTTAGCATTTCATTACTAGACTTTATTTAAGACACTAGTAGAGTTACTTTTATTTCGGAGATGCTCGTGACCATGTTGACTCCAGTCTTGGGAGGTTTTGTTTAGAGTTGTTTATTGGGACACATCATATTTAGGCAACTATTGAGTTGCGAAACCGATATTTAAGCCTATGCTTAATAGTATTGATATATATATTTGATATGTTTTGGGCTGTAAGACATGTTTGGGGCCTAGTGCCGATCTGTTTACCCTTGGGGGCTATTTTTACTATTTTTCCTCATGTGATGTGTTATGAATTTCACTTAGTCTGTTCTTGAAAATTGTTTTGACACTAAGAGTATTTTGTATACTATTTCTTGAAAATGAAATACTATTTTTGGGTTGAGAACCATGTATATTTATGGCCTGAGGGGCATGTTGAGAGTGTCTGACTGAGTGAGGCTGCAGGCCTATATTGTGAGGATGTTATGATATGAGTGAGGCTGCGGGCCTATATTGTTAGTGATTTATGCCATGATGGGGCCTGTTATAATGCTTGGGCTGTAGGAGCCCCTCCGGAGTCTGTACACACCGCCAGTGAGCGCATGTACCTAATGAGTGATGTTGCCCGCAGGGCTGATACTGAGTGATTGCGAGGTTGCCTGATGGGCTAATATTGGGTGACTGTGAGGTTGCCTGATGGGCTGATACTGAGATTGTTATGAGAAATGATTATGGCCCGAGGGGTAGATTTATGAAAATTTTACTGAGTTTTTGACTACGATTCACTTCGTTTTTCAAATTGATTTTTACTAAGAGTTTTACTGAGATATATTGAAATTTTACTTGTTTCAAAGGATTTCTGGAAATTGGTTTTCGAACTTATGTATTTGATGAATACTTTACGGTTACTTGGTTTTTTTACTGTTTTGTAAATTCGTGTATCTGTGTTGTGTGTTTCTTATTTCTCAGACTGTGATTTATTTTCATTACTACTGAGTTGCGTACTCATCATTACTCCCTGTGCCTCTTTGAACAGATCCAGGTACCGACTCGGAGCAGTAGCTGTCTTTGTTCGTTATCAGCAGTTTTATGGGATTTCGAGGTAGCTGTCCAGCGTCCACAACTTCTCCATTTCCCTTCCTTATTCAGTTTTAGCATTTCATTCCTAGACTTTATTTAAGACACTAGTAGAGTTACTTTTTCGTAGATGCTCGTGACCATGTTGCCTCCAGTCTTGGGAGGTTTTGTTTAGAGTTGTTTAGACTATTATTGGGGCGCTAAGACTTAAAGAAATTATTTTATGCTATTCTTATTGTTTATTATTGAATTGTGAATTATTATAATAGAAAAAATGCGTAGTAATGTGATGGTTGGCTAGCTTAGTTCCACGATAGGCGCCATCACGACCTGTTAGGATTTGGGGTCATGACAAGTTGGTATCAGAGCCAGGTTGCATAGGACTCAACGATCATGAGCAGGTTCAGTGGAGTCTTGCGGATCGGTATGGAGACGTCTGTACTTATCTTCGAGAGGCTGCAGAACTCTTAGGAAACATCTCTATTTTTCTTGAACTCTTTCGTGACAATCTATTGATTCTTGAAATCTAAACTTATGCTGTTTCATTCTCTCACAGATGGTGAGGACACGCAATACCAATCAAGGTGACCAGACACCAGCCAGACCCACAAGGGGGTCGGGGCCGTGGTAGAGGTAGGGGACCAGCCCGCGCAACAGCCGGGACAGTACCCCAGGATCTCTCTATCGTTCAGGATCAGGTTCCCGCCGATGGTGCTCCAGCGGGACAAGCTCAGGCACCGGCAGTGCCTATTGTTATTCCGTGTCTTCAGGAGACCCTGGCTCAGATATTGACAGTGTGTTCCAGTTTAGCTCATGCATTTGCTATGTCTACTACTGCCACTACAGCTCAGGCTGAGGGAGGTAATCAGACTCCAGCTGCCCGGACACCTGAGCAGGCTGTACGGAGTATTCAAACACCGAGAGCAGCCCCAGCTCAGGACTATGTGGTTCCAGCTATGCCCGAGGATGTGCAGCGTAGGCTGGAGAGGTTCAGCAGACTTAAGCCTCCGACTTTCAGCGGCACAGAGGGTGAGGATGCCCAAGGTTTTCTGGATAAATGTCAGAGGATACTACGTACTGCGGGTATATTGGAGACCAGTGGGGTCTCATTTGCTACATTTCAGTTTGCGGGTGCTTCTTTTACTTGGTGGGAGTCATTCGAGAGGCGTAGGCTGGTTGGTTCAGAACCTCTCACCTGGCAACAATTCTCCACGATCGTTTTTGAGAAGTATGTTCCTCAGTCCCACAGAGAGGAGCAGCGCAGACTGTTTGAGTAGCTGCGCCAGGGAGAGTTGTCAGTTAATCAGTACGAGATAAGGTTTTCCGAGTTGGCTAGACATGCTTCTGAGTTTGTCCCTACTGATAGGGAGAGTATTAGGAAGTTTGTAGATGGTCTTACTTATCAGCTTCAGATCTTGATGACTAGAGAGAGAGTGTCTGGAGCTACGTTTGAGCAGGTAGTTGACATTGCTCGAGAGATTGAGTCAGTTCGTAGGCAGGAGCGTGAGGAGAGGGAGGTCAAGAGGCCTCGGAGATCAGGTAGCTTCAGTGGTGCCCCTTCTAGAGGGCAGTTTCAGCACAACAGAGGTCGTCCATTTAGACCTCCACAACCAGTTCTCCCAGCTTACAGTGGTGTATCTTCGGGGCAGGGTCCTCGCAATTCTAATCAGGGACGTTAATCTTTTAGTGCCTTTCCAGCTCAGAGCTCCGCCCGAGCATCATCTTATCAGGGTTCTTCAATGCATGGTTCGTCTGGTGGTTATCATGGTGGCAGGGGTTCTCGTCAGTTTTCATATCTAGCTCCAGGTAGTTGTTATGAGTGTGGACATGAGTGGAGGCAGTGTCCCCGTTGCCCTAGTAGTTCATCTCAGCAGAGGGTTCAGCCCTCGACTTCAGCCCCAGTCACTTCACCACCTACTCAGGCAGCTAGAGGCCGCCCTAGAGGGGAAGGTCGAGTAGGTGGAGGCCAGCCACGTATTTATGCACTTCCGGCTAGGACTGATGTTATGGCTTCAGATGCTGTGATTACAGATACTATCTCAGTCTGTCACAGTGATGCTTTGGCTTTATTTGACCCTGGTTCCACGTACTCTTATGTCTCATCCTATTTTGCTCATTTTCTGAATATGCCCCGTGAGTCTTTAGTTACGTCTGTTCATGTTTCGACTCCATTGGGCGATACTATTATTGTGGACCATGTGTATCGGTCGTGTATTATATATATTGGGGGTCTAGAGACCCGAGTGGACTTGATGTTACTTAGTATGGTTGATTTTGATGTGATTTTGAGCATGGATTGGTTATCCCCATGTCATGCGATTCTTGATTGTCACGCTAAGACCGTGACCTTAGTTATGCCCGGATTTCCGAGAGTTGAGTGGAGAGGGTCTATAGAGCATGTACCTAGCAGAGTGATTTCTTATTTAAAAGCTCAGCGTATGGTTGAGAAAGGGTGTGAATATTATCTTGCTTTTGTGAGGGATGTTAGTAATGAGACTCCATCTGTTGATTCTGTTCCTGTAGTCTGTGATTTTCAGGATGTATTCCCTGCAGACCTGCCCGACATGCCACCTGACAGGGATATTGATTTTGGTATTGACCTGGTTCCAGACACCCAGGCTATCTCTATTCCACCTTACCGCATGGCACCAACGAAGTTGAAAGAATTGAAAGAGCAACTTCAACTCTTAGATAAGGGGTTCATTTGGCCTAGTGTGTCACCTTGGGGTGCACCGGTGCTGTTTGTGAAAAAGAAAGATGGCTCCATGCGCATGTGTATTGATTATAGATAGCTGAATAAGGTTACGGTGAAGAACCGTTATCCTTTGCCTCGTATTGATGAATTATTTGATCAACTTCAGGGATCTAAGGTGTTCTCCAAGATAGACTTAAGGTCAGGGTATCATCAGTTGAAGATTCGGGATTCTAACATTTCGAAGACTGCTTTCAAGACCAGATACGGTCATTACGATTTTTTGTTATGTCATTTGGGCTGACCAATTCCCCAGTCGCGTTCATGCAATTGATGAACAATGTGTTTTAGCCTTACCTTGATTCGTTCGTCATTGTGTTCATTGATGACATCCTAGTTTATTCTCGTAGCCAGGAAGAGCATGCTCAACACTTGAGGATTGTGTTACAGAGGTTGAGAGAGGAGAAGCTTTATGCAAAATTCTCTAAGTGTGAGTTTTGGCTTGGTTCAGTAGCTTTCTTGGGGCACGTGGTGTCTAGTGAGGGTATTCAGGTTGACCCGAAGAAGATTGAGACGGTGCAGAGTTGGCCCAGACCGTCCTCAGCTACGAAGATTAGGAGTTTCCTTGGTTTTGCGTGATATTACCGTCACTTTGTGGAGGGATTCTCTTCTATTACTTCACCATTAACTAGATTGACCTAGAAGGGTGCTCCATTCAGATGGTACGACGAGTGTGATGAGAGCTTTCAGAAGCTCAAGTCAGCATTGACCACATCTCCGGTACTAGTTTTGCCTACTGGTTCGGGTTCTTACACAGTCTATTGTGATGCTTCTAGAGTTGGCTTGGGAGCGGTGTTGACGCAGGACGGTAGGGTGATTGCCTACACTTCGAGACATTTGAAGGTTCACGAGAAGAACTATCCAGTGCACGATTTTGAGTTAGCTGCCATTGTTCATGCCTTAAAGATTTGGCGTCATTACTTGTATGGGGTACAATGTGAGATTTTCACTGATCACCGTAGCTTGCAGTATCTGCTAGGGCAGAAAGATTTGAATTTGCGACAGCGGAGATGGTTGGAGCTTCTCAAGTATTATGATCTCACTATTTTGTATCATCCGGGGAAGGCCAATATGGTGGTCGATGCCTTGAGTCGCAGAGCCGAGAGTTTGGGGAGTCTAGCTTACCTTTCAGCAGCAGAGCGACCGTTAGCACTTGATGTTCAGGCTTTAGCGGGCCAGTTGGTGAGATTGGATTTGTCAGACCCTCTGCGGGTATTAGCTAACATGGCTTCCCTGTCTTCTCTTTATGATCAGATTAAAGCTCGCCATTATGATGACCGACACTTGTTGGTTCTTCAGGATAGAGTTCGTCAGGGTGATGCCAGAGATGTGACTATCGGTGATGACTGAGCTATGAGGATGCAGGGCCGTATTTGTGTTCCCAATGTGGATGGTATTCGAGAGTTGATATTAGCAGAGGCACATAGCTCGCGGTATTTCATTCATCCAGGTGCCGCGAAGATGTATCAGGACTTGAGATAGCAGTATTGGTGGAGGCGGATGAAGATAGATATTTTTGAGTATGTAGCACGGTGTCTCAACTGCCAGCAAGTCAAGTATGAGCACCAGAGACCAGGTGGGTTGCTTCAGAGGTTAGATATTACAGAGTGGAAGTGGGAGCGAATCACTATGGGCTTTGTAGTTGGGATTCCACGGACTTCGAAGGGTTTTGATGCTATTTGGGTCATTGTGGATAGATTGACCAAGTCCACGCACTTCATTCCTTCCAGCACTACTTATACTTCAGAGAGGTTAGCTGGTATTTACATTAAGGAGATTGTCCGGTTGCATGGAGTTCCGGTTTCTATCATTTCTGAAAGAGGTACACAGTTCACATCTCAGTT
Organism: Nicotiana undulata; assembly: GCA_005239495.1. NCBI lineage: Eukaryota > Viridiplantae > Streptophyta > Magnoliopsida > Solanales > Solanaceae > Nicotiana > Nicotiana undulata. The sequence continues at coordinate 17,664 of ML269887.1, forward strand.
TTGGAGGGCCGTACAGAAAGGTATGGGTACTAATGTAGAGTTGAGCACTGCATTTCACCCTCAGACCAACGGTCAGTCGGAACGGACTATTCAGATATTGGAGGATATGTTACGGGCTTGTGTGATTGATTTTGGTGGTTCATGGGATCAGTTTCTGCCACTAGCAGAGTTTTCATACAATAACAGCTACCAGTCCAGTATTCATATGACCCCATATGAAGCTTTATATGGTAGGAGGTGTAGATCTCCGGTTGGTTGGTTCGAGCCTGGTGAAGCTAAGTTATTGGGCACATATTTGATTCAGGATGCGTTGAAGAAGGTGAAGTTGATTCAGGAGCGACTTCGCACGACGTAGTCTAGGCAAAAGAGCTATGCGGACCGGAAGGTCCGGAATTGGTCATTTATGGAATATGATAAGGTACTGCTGAAGGTATCACCCATGAACGGTGTTATGAGGTTCGGAAAGAGAGGAAAGTTGAGTCCTCGGTTTATTGGTCCGTTTGAGGTGCTTCAGAAGGTTGGAGAGGTGGATTATAGACTTGCCTTGCCACCCAGCTTGTCGAGTGTTCATCTGGTGTTTCATGTGTCGATGCTCAGGAAATATGTTGGTGACCCGTCACATGTGTTAGACTTCAGCACAGTTCTGCTCGAGGGTGATATGTCATACGAGGTTGAGCCAATAGCTATTTTAGCTCGCGAGGTCAGAAAGTAGAGGTCTAAGGATATAACATCAGTGAAGGTGCAGTGGAGAGGTCAGCTAGTGGAGGAGGTTACTTGAGAGACCGAGAGGGAGATGCAGAGCAAATATCCTCACTTGTTTGAGACTCTAGGTATGTTTCTAGACCCGTTCGAGGACGAACGTTTGTTTAAGAGGGGGAGAATGTAACGACCCGATCTGTCGTTACTTAGAACCTGAATTATAATTACTGTTATTGACTTGTTATAGGTTGGTTATACTGTTATGGATGTGTTAGAGTTGGTAGGCTTGAAATCGGAATGGTTGTAGTGAGAGTTTAGTCACTTAGTCTCTAAAAATAGCCTTAAAGTTGGAAAAGTCAACTGAGAGTTGACTTATTGGTAAACGACCTCGTAATGCATATTTTATGGCTCGAATAGCTTCGTTAGGTGACTTGGGACTTAGGAGTGTGTTCAGAATATTTTTATGGTGTCCGGTGTATAATTAGGCTTGAATTGCCGAAAGTTAGTTTTTGGTGATTTTCGGTCGGCAATGGAAAATAGGCTATCAGGATCGGAATGGAATTCCGACAGTTGGAACAGGTTCGTAATGTCATTTTGGATATGTCTACAAAAATTCAGGTCAATGTGTTTTGGATAGTTTCGGCATCGTTGGTGGATTTTAGAAATTTCAAAGTTCTTAGGCTTGAATCCGATGTGATTTTGGTGTTTTGATGTTAATTTTGGTGTTCCAAGGGTGCAACTAAGTTTGAATGAGCATTTATGATGTGTTGGAATATTTGGTTGGGGTCACCATGGGCTCGGGATTGATTTCGGGTGGTTAACGAGCGCTTTGGCCTTAAGGAAAATAGCTGTTTTGCTGGTGTTTTGATAGCTGAAGGTCCTTCATCGCGATCGCGTAGGTGAAGATGCGATCGCATAGAGTAATCTGAGGGTCAGGCAAAATTGTGCATCGCGATCGCAGGATCAAGAATGCGATCGCGTAGGTTTGGAGGGATGAGTAGTGCGATCGCGTGTGTGTGAGTGCGATCGCGTAGAAGGAAAAGGGGGCGCGTGAGTTTGGACGGTTGGCCATAGCGACCGCGTGAGGTCGTGTGCGATCGCAATGGTCTGGGAAGCAGAGCTTCGCAATCGCGGAGAGTGATTTTGGCAGCTAGGGAAAATTTCCTACGAGATCGCGTGAGTACTTCCGCGATCGCAGCTGGGGGAAATGTCCTTCGCGGTCGCGTGAGTGCGATTGGAACTTTTGAAATATACTCCATATTTAGGAAACTATTGAGTTGCGAAACCGATTTTAAAGCCTATGCTTAATAGTATTGATATATATTTGATATGTTTTGGGTTGTAAGCCATGTTTGGGGCCTAGTGCCGATCTGTTTACCCCTTTGGGGCTGTTTTTACTATTTTTCCTCACGTGATGTGTTATGATTTTCACTCAGTCTGTTCTCAAAATTTGTTTTGACACTCAGAGTATTTTTGATACTATTTCTTGAAAATGAAACACTGTTTTTGGGTTGAGAACCCAGTATATTTATGGCCTGAGGGGCATGTTGAGAGTGTCTGACTGAGTGAGGTGGCGGGCCTATATTGTGAGGATGTTATGATATGAGTGAGGATGTGGGCCTATATTGTTAGTGATTTACGCCATGATGGGGCTTGTTATAGCGCTTGGGTTGTAGGAGCCCCTCCGGAGTCTGTACACACCGCCAATGAGCGCAGGTACCTAATGAGTGATGTTGCCCACGGGGCTGATACTTAGTGATTGCGAGGCTGCCGGATGGGCTAATATTGAGTGATTGTGAGGTTGCCTAATGGGTTGATACTGAGATTGTTATGAGAAATGATTATGGCCCGAGGGGTATATTTATGAAAATTTTACTAAGTTTTTGCGTACGATTTACTTCGTTTTTCAAACTGATTTTTACTGAGAGTTTTACTGAGATATATTGAAATTTTACTTGTTTCAAAGGATTTCTGGAAATTGGTTTTCGAACTTATGTATTTGATGAATATTTTACAGTGACTTGGTGTTTTTACTATTTTGTGAATTGGTGTATATGTGTTGTGTGTTTCTTATTTCTCAGACTGTGATTTATTTTCATTACTACTGAGTTGGCGTACTCATCATTACTCCCTGTGCCTCTGTGAACAGATCCAGGTACCGACTCGGAGCAGTAGCTGTCTCTGTTCGTTTGCAGCAGTTTTACGGGATTTCGAGATAGCTGTCCATCGTCCACAACTTCTCCATTTCCCTTCCTTATTCAGTTTTAGCATTTCATTCCTAGACTTTATTTAAGACACTAGTAGAGTTACTTTTATTTCGTAGATGCTCGTGACCATGTTGACTCCAATCTTGGGAGGTTTTGTTTAGAGTTGTTTAGACTATTATTGGGGCGCTAAGACTTAAAGAAATTATTTTATGCTATTTTTACTGTTTATTATTGAATTGTGAATTATTATAATAGAAAAAATACGTAGTAATGTGATGGTTGGCTAGCCTAGTTCCACGATAGGCGCCATTACGACCTGTTAGGATTTGGGGTTGTGACAAGTAGTACCTTGTTTTTTCAGACCTTTATTTGTAGCAATCAGAGACAGTCCTTGAAACTAAGAATCTCACCCCAAAACCAATTGAATCAAATTTATGAACTTCAAGTTCTTCAATTCACTCACTATGCGCTGAAACGTACTTAGACTACTCGAATTGACACCAAATTTTGTGTGCAAGTATTAAATGACATTATGGAACTATTCCTGGTCTCGAAATTCCATTTGGACCTCGATAACACCAAAACCCGCTCAAAACCAAATTTAAAGAACTTCAAAATCCTTCAAGAATCAACTTTTGATATTAGGCGCCCAAACACTCATGTGTCATCCATAACCCAAACCGAGCATACGCCCAAGTCCGAAATCATCATACGAACCTATTGGAACCGTCAAATCCCAATTCTGAGATCGTTTACTCAAAATGTTGATTAAAGTTAAACTTAGCCTTTTTAGGCCAACTTAAGGAACTGTCAAGACCCGAATTTCCCACCGTCGGGACCGTGATGGCGCCTAACATTGAACCCGCTAGGCAAGCCAACGTTACCGGTTATTTTATATCATTTCCTCTTTTAATAGTTAACAAGTGATATACAAAATCAGAGAAAATAAAAGTGTGGAAGAAACAAAATATAACAAACTTAATTATATACTATTACGAAATTCATAATAACTACTCCCAGAATTTGGTGTCACAATTTCACGGGCTGTCTATGAATACTACATATAGAGGTCTGAACAAAACAAAATATATCTGTCTCGGAAATACATAAGAACAGGAAAGAAATAGAATAGAAAGTGACGCCAAGGCCTGCGGACGCCTGCAGGACTACCTCGGGTCTCCACTGGGCTGAAGGCACCAACCTCGATCTAGGGACCGAAGGGTCCAGTACCGGGATATGCACAGAAAGTGCAGAGTGTAGCATCAGTACAACCGACCCCATGTACTGAGTAAGTGTCGAGCCTAACCTCGACGAAGTAGTGACGAGGCTAGGACACGACAATCATATAAACATGTGCAGTATAATCATATACGAAAAACAATAATAATAACAAGAAATAGGCAGCTAAATTCAAAAGAGAGGGGAAACATGCTGAGGGGAGGAAATATCAAGTTATAACAATAACGAATTAAGCAACAAAGTAAATATTAGATTTAAAGCAATAAAGAAAGAACACAGAAACAATACACAACACCACCTTTCGTGCTTTTACTCTCGTCCTCACCATAGAATCAAAAGAATCGGCATGGCATCACCCTTCGTTCTTTTACTCTCATCCTCACCATAAATCAATAGAAATGGCACGACATCACCCTTCGTGCTTTTACTCTCTCAAAATCATGGCACGACATCACCCTTCATGCTTTAAAATTTCATAATATGGCACGACATCACCCTTCATGCTTTTACACTCTCTCACAATATCAGACACGGCATCACCCATCCTGCTTTACACTCTTCCTCACCCAAACAAATCAGATGACATCAATCCAACAAGGAATTCAATAGTATAAACAATAGTAAAAGAAACCATAACGTCCCGGAAAGGGAGCCAACAATAGATCATCCCGGCAAGGGAAAATAGCTATAACCAATCTCACTTAGTTACTTGACTTCACATAACAATTCTCAACTTTGAACCCATACTCAACAATAGGCAATACCAAGGAATTTCTATCAACATGAATAATTATCAATTTAGATATAGGCAGAGCTTAATGAAAATAACATATAAATCACAATGTACGAATCACGAGAATGCTTGAAGCCAACGTATAGGTACTCGTCACCACACCTATACGTTGAAGATGATACCAACACGTAGCAAATAGGACACAACACCTATTCCCTCAAGCTAAGGTTAAGCCAAACACTTACCTCGAATTCCACGACAAAACTCAAGCCTCAATTACTGCTTTCTCTCTCAGATTCACATCCAATTCAATTGTATCTAGACATAATTAACTTAAAAATATGAATAAATGCTAAATAATTCAACCCCAATGCTTAATTATAGGTTTTCTATCATTCTTCCCAAAAAGTCAAAAATCGACCCTGGGCTCGCTTGGCCAAAACATGAGGTTCGGACCAAAACCCAATCACCCATTCACCCACGAGCCCGAATATGTAATTAGTTTCGCAATCCGACCCCAAATTTATAAAATCCCTAATTCTCCTAAAATCCCTAATTTCTACCCTTAAAGAACAAGATTTAGGCCTAGAAATCTAATGGGTGTTAATGGAAAATGAAGACAATGAGTTTAAGAACACAAACCTATGATTTGGTGATGAAATCTCTCTTCACAAATCGCCCAAGGTCGGATTCTATGGAAGAAGATATGAAAATATGGTCTTTTCCCGTTTTTGCTACTATTTTAAAAGGCTGGAAAGACCTTTTTCGTGTTCGCAAGAGGTCTGTCGCGTTCGCATAACAATGGCCTTATTGTCCTCCGCGTTCGCGAAAGCTTACTCCCCATGTCCTTCGCGTTCGCGTGCCTTTGGCTGCGTTCGCATAGGGTATAGATCCCATACCCCAGTTCCCCCACCTAAGGCAGTGCGTTCGCGAGTGACCAGACACGTTCGCGTAGAGCACCCACCTAGTTCTCCGCGTTCGCGTCATGGCCTATGCGTTTGCATAGAGTAACCTATGCCCCTTCCCCGTTTTCTCTTCGTGTTCGCGTGGGTTACCACGCGTTTGCATAGCATAAAATCACAGACACCAGATACAACAATCTCACACCAGATACAGCAATCACAAACACCCCGATGCCTATCCGAAACTCACCCGAGCCCTCTAGGCTCCAAACCAAACATGCACACAACCTTAAAAACATCCTACGAACTTACTCGTGCGATCAAATCGCCAAAATAACATCTTAAACAACGAATTTAGCATCAAAATCATAGGAAATCTCAAGAATGTCCAAAGTTTCAAATTTTACAACTATGGGTCCGAATCACGTCATATGACCTTTGTTTCTTACCAAATTTAACAGGAACCACTCAAATACTATATTAAACCTATACAGGCTCCGGAATCAAAATACGGGCCCGATACCATCAATTTCAAATATAGCCAAATTTCCAAAAACACTTATAATTTCAGTTAAATAATTTCTTTCAAAAATTCATTTCTCGGGCTTGGGACCTCGGAATTCAATTCCGGGCATAAGCCCAAGTCCCATATTTTCCTATGGACCCTCCGGGACTGTCAGAATCACGGGTCCGGGTCCGTTTACCCAAAATATTGACCGAATTTAATTCAATTTTAAAGGAAAAATTAGCATTTTTCTCAATTTTTCATATAAAAGCTTTCCGGATATACGTCCGGACTACGCACACAAAACGAGGTGAGACAAAAGGAGGTTTTCAAGGCCTCAAAACACAGATTTTGACTTATAAAACGAGAGATGACTTTTTGGGTCATCACATTCTCCACCTCTAAAAAAACGTTCGTCCTCGAACGGACATAGAAAAGTACCTGAATCGGGAAAAAGATGGGGATACTGCCTCGGCATATCGGAATCGGACTCCCAGGTAGCTGCCTCGGCAGGCTGACCTCTCCACTGAAAACGAACCAAAGGATAACTCTTCGATCTCAACTGACAAATATGTCGGTCTAGAATAGCCACCGGCTCCTCCTCATAGGTCAAATCTTTGTCTAACTGGACACTGCTGAAGTCTAACACATGGGATGGATCGCCGTGATACTTCCGAAGCATAGACACATGAAACACTGATGCACAACTGATAAACTCAGTGGCAACACAAGTCTGTAAGCCACCTCTCCCACTCTGTAATGGATCTCAAAAAGGCCGATGTACCTAGGGCTTAGCTTGAACTTCTTCCCAAATCTCATCACGCACTTCATGGGCGACACGCGAAGAAATACCCGCTCTCCAACCATGAATGCCACATCACGAACTCCACAGTCAGCATAACTCTTCTGCCTGGACTGAGCTGTACGAAGTCTATCCTGAATAATCTTTACCTTATCCAAGGCATCCTGCACTAAATCTGTACCCAACAATCGAGCCTCTCCCGACTCAAACCAGCCAACCGGCGACCGACACCGCCTACTATATAATGCCTCATAGGGAGCCATCTGGATGCTCGACTGATACCTGTTGTTGTAGGCAAACTCAGCTAGTGGCAAGAACTGATCCTAAGAACCTCCAAAATCTGAATAGTACGCTCGGACTGAACGTCCGTCTGAGGATGAAATGTTGTGCTCAACTCGACCTACGTGCCCAACTCATGCTGAACTGCCCTCCAGAAATGCGAGGTAAACTGCGTACCTCGATCAGAAATAATAGACACGGTCACACCATGAAGACGAACAATCTCCCTAATGTAGATCTCTGCTAATCTCTCCGAAGAATAGGAAACTGCCACAGGAACGAAATGCGCTGACTTGGTCAGCCTATCCACAATAACCCATACTGCATCGAACTTCCTATGAGTCCATGGGAGTCCAACAACAAAATCCATGGTGATACGCTCCCACTTCCACTTAGGAATCTCAATCTGCTGCAACAATCCACCAGGTATCTGATGCTCGTATTTTACCTGCTGACAATTCAAATACCAAGCCACATACGCCACAATATCCTTCTTCATCCTCCTCCACCAATAATGTTGTCGCAAATCCTGATACATCTCTGCGGCACACGGATGAATAGAGTACCGGGAACTATGGGCCTCCTCTAAAATCAACTCACGAAGCCCATCCACATTAGGCACACAAATACGACCCTGCATCCGTAAAACTCTATCATCACCAACTGTAACCTGCTTGGCACCACCGTGCCGCACCGTGTCCCTATGGACAAGTAGATGAGGATCATCATACTGCCGATCTCGAATACGATAAAATAATGAAGAACGAGCAACTATATAAGCTAGTACACGATCGGGCTCAGAAAAATCCAACCTCATGAACTGATTGGCTAAAGACTGAACATCCAAAGCAAGCGGTCTCACCGATCGTAATATATGCAAGGCTACGCATACCGGCTGACTTCCTACTCAAAGCATCAGCCACCACATTGGCGTTCCCCGGATGATACAAGATGGTGATGTCATAGTCTTTCAACATCTCCAACCATCTCCTCTGCCTCAAATTCAACTCATTTGGCTTGAACATGTATTTCAAACTCTTGTGATCCGTGAACACCTCACATGACATGCCACATAGATAATGCCTCCAAATCTTCAGCACGTGAACAATGGTTGCTAGCTCCAAATCATGAACTGGATAATTCTTCTCGTGGACCTTCAATTGTCGCGAAGCATATACAATAACCTTACCATCCTGCATCAACACCGCACCAAGTCCAATACGAAATGTATCACAATACACAATATATGGCCCTGAACTTGTGGGCAAGACCAAAACCGACGCCGTAGTCAAAGCTGTCTTGAGCTTCTGAAAGCTCGCCTCACAGTCATCTGACCACCTGAACTGGGCACCCTTCTGGGTCAACCTGGTCATTGGGGCTGCAATAGACGAAAACCCCTCCACAAACCGATGGTAATAGCCCGCCAAACCCAAGAAGCTCTGGATCTCTGTGGCTGATGTGGGTCTAGGCCAATCCTTGACTACTGAGATCTTCTTAGGATCGATCTGAATACCCTCTGTTGATACAAAATGACCTAGGAATGCAACTGAACTCAACCAAAACTCACATTTCGAAAACATAGCATATAACTGATTGTCTTTCAGAGTCTGGAGAAGGACTCGAAGGTGCTGCTCATGCTCCTCCCGGCTGCGGGAATAAATAAGAATATAATCAATGAAGACAATCACGAAGGAATCCAAATAAGGCATGAACACTCGATTCATCAAGTCCATGAAAGCTGCTGGGGCATTTTTCAACCCGAATGACATCACTAAAAACTCATAATGCCCGTACCGAGTGTGAAATGTTGTCTTAGGGACATCGGATGCCCTATTCCTCAACTGATGGTAGCCAGATCTCAGATCAATCTTTGAAAATACCTTGGTACCCTGAAGCTGATCAAACAAATCATCAATCCTCGGCAATGAATACTTGTTCTTGATGGTAACCTTTTTCAATTGCCGATAATCTATGCACATCCTCATCGATCCATCCTTCTTCTTAACAAACAACACCGGTGCATCCCAAGGCGATACACTAGGCCTAATAAAGCCTTTATCAAGCAAATCCTGCAACTGTTATTTCAACTCCTTCAACTCTGGCGGGGCAATACGATATGGCGGGATAGAAATGGGCTGAGTGCCCGGAGCCAAATCAATGCAAAAGTCAATATCCCTATCGGATGGCATACCCGGCAGGTCTGCAGGAAACACCTTCGCAAACTCACGGACAACGGGAACAAAATCCATATAAGGAACCTCAACACTAGAATCACGAACATAAGCTAAATAAGACAAACACCCCTTCTCGACCATGCGTCGAGCCTTCATATAGGAGATAACCCTGTTGGAAGAATGATCAGAAGTCCCTCTCCACTCTAGTCGAGGCAACCCCGACAATGCTAAGGTCACAGTCTTGGCATGATAGTCCAATATTGCCTGATAGGGCGACAACCAATCCATCCTCAAAATGACATCAAAATCTGCCATATCCAGGAGTAGGAGATCTGCACTAGTCTTAAGACCCCGAATAACCACTACACATGAATGGTAGACACGATCTACCACAATAGAATCACCCACCGGTGTAGACACATATAAAGGAGCACTCAGAGAAACACGAGGCACAATCAAATAAGGGGAAAAATAAGATGATACATAGGAATATGTGGACCCTGAATCAAATCGAACCGAAGCATCCCTGCTGCAAACTGATACCGTACCTGTGATAACTGCATCAGAGGCCTCAACCTTAGGTCTAGCTGGAATAGCATAACATCGGGGATGGGCCCTACCAATCTGAACTACATCCCTGGGACGGCCTCCTGCTGGCTTACCTCTACCTCTAACGACCTGGCCTCCACTTCTAACGGTCTGACCTCCACCTCTAACACCTAGACCCCCACCCCTAGCTGGCTGAGTAGGTGATGGAACACCTGGTGCTGGAACCATGGCTCGAGAACCCTGGTGCTGAGAACTGCTCAAGGCTCGTGGGAAAAATCTAGAAATGTGCCCCGGACCACCACAAGTATAGCAAGCCCTCGGCTGCTGAGACTGCTGGCCCTGAAACTGTCCCTGATGACCTGAGTAACCACCCTAAAAACTCTGGAGCGGAGATGCACTGATAGGAACTGGTGGTGTACTGTAGGGCAACTGATCAGAATACTTCATATGAGAACCACAACCACCTGGAGCACTGCGAGAAACCTGAAGTGCTGAATGAAACGGCCTGGGCGGATTTCCCCTACCAAAATAATCCCTGCTTCCAGATGAGGCACCACTGAACCTACCAAAATGAGGGCGCCTCTTGTCAGACCCCCGACCACTCCCCTGTAGTAGAACTATATCAACTCGTCTGGCCACATTGGCTGCATCCTAGAAGGAAATATCACTCCCTGTCTCATTCACCATCTGTAATCTGATCGGCTGAGCTAGTCCCTCAATAAATCTCCCCACCCCCTCTCTCTCGGTGTGAAGTATCATAATAGCATGACAGGCCAAGGTAATGAATCTGGTCTCATACTGAGTGACGGTCAAAAAACCCTGCTGGAGACGCTTTAACTGCCTCCGATAATCCTCTCTCTAAGTGATAGGAAGGAACTTCTTCAGAAAAAACTGAAAAAACTGGGCCCAAGTCAAAGCCGGTGATCCAGCTGGTCTAGACAAACAATAATCTCTCCACCAAGTCATGGCGAAACCTGACAGACGAAAAGTAGCAAAGTCAACCCCATTGGTCTCCACTGTCCCCATGTTCCGTAGAACCTCGTGACAACTATCCAAATAGTCCTGGGGATCCTCTGAAGATGCACCACTATAAGTAGTAGTGAAAATCTTGGTGAACCTATCCAACCTCCACAGAGCATCAACAGACATAACTGCCCCATCACCGGTCTGAGCCACAACACCCAGCTGAACTACCCCAGCTATCTGAGCTGCTGGAGTCTGAAACTGAGGAGCCATCTGCTCTGGAGTGCGAGTACCGGGAGTCTGGGTTCCTCCCCCAGCCTGAGAGACGGCTGGTGTTGCAGGAAGTAAACATGCCTGAGCGACACTCTCCATGAGGTCCACTAGACGGACCAGAGCATCCTGGAGTACCGGGGTAGTGATAAACCCCACGAGAACCTGAGTTGGCCCTACCAGAACTGTCTGGGCAGGAACCGCATCAGCAAACTCTACCTGAGGCTTTGCCACTGGTGTTGCTGCTCTGGGCTAAGCTCTGCCCCAACCTCTTCCTCTTCCCCTCATAGGAGATGCCACTGGGGACTCGGGCTGCTGATCAGTGGATGAAGAAGCACGTGTTCTCCCCATCTACGAGAGAATAGAGTAGAAAATTCAATTAGCTTTGAGAAATCAAATCGCACGACAGAGAAGAATAGATGTGAAGTCATTCCTAAACTCTGTAGCCTCTGGGGGATAAGCACAGACATCTCCGTACCGATCCCTTAGACTCTACTAAGCTTGTCCGTGAATTGTGAGACCTAAGCAACCTAGTGCTCTAATTCCAACTTGTCATGACCCAAATTTCCCACCGTCGGGACCGTGATGGCGCCTAACATTGAACCCGCTAGGCAAGTCAACGTTACTAGTTATTTTATCTTGTTTCCTCATTTTTAACTGTTAACAGGTGACATAAAAAATCAGCGGAAATAAAAGTGGGGCAGAAACATAATCTAACAACTTAATTAAATACTATTATAAAATTTAATAATAACTATTGGTCTCCACTGGACTGAAGTCAACAACCTCGATCTAGGGTCCGAATGGTCCAGTACCGGGATCTGCACAGAAAGTGCAGAGTGTAGCATCAGTACAACCGACCCCATGTACTGAGTAAGTGTCGAGCCTAACCTCGGCGAAGTAGTGACGAGGCTAGGACATGACAACCATATAAACCTGTGCAGTATAATCATATACGAAAAACAATAATAATAACAAGAAATAGGCAGCTAAATTCAAAAGAGAGGGGAAACATGCTGAGGGGAGGAAATATCAAGTTATAACAATAACGAATTAAGCAACAAAGTAAATATTAGATTTAAAGCAATAAAGAAAGAACACAGAAACAATACACAACACCACCTTTCGTGCTTTTACTCTCGTCCTCACCATAGAATCAAAAGAATCGGCATGGCATCACCCTTCGTTCTTTTACTCTCATCCTCACCATAAATCAATAGAAATGGCACGACATCACCCTTCGTGCTTTTACTCTCTCAAAATCATGGCACGACATCACCCTTCATACTTTTAAATTTCATAATATGGAACGACATCACTCGTCGTGCTTTTACACTCTCTCACAATATCATACACGACATCACCCATCGTGCTTTACACTCTTACTCATCCAAACAAATCAAATGACAACAATCCGGCAAGGAATTCAACAGTATAAACAATAGTAAAAGAAACCATAACGTCCCGGAAAGGGAGATAATAGTAGATCAACTCGGCAAGGAAAAATAGCTATAACCAATCTCACTTAGTTACTTGAATTCACATAATAATTCTCAACTTTGAACCCATACTCAACAATAGGCAATACCAAGGAATTTCTATCAACATGAATAATTATCAATTTAGATATAGGCAGTGCTTAATGCAAATAGCATATAAATCACAATGTATGACTCACGAGCATGCTTGACGCCAACGTATAGGTACTCGTCACCACACCTATACGTTGAAGATGATACTAACACGTATCAAATAGGACACAACACATATTCCCTCAAGCTAAGGTTAAGCCAAACACTTACCTCGAATTCCACGGCCATACTCAAGCCTCAATTACCGCTTTCCATCTCGGATTCACCTCCAATTCAATTGTATCTAGACATTATTAACTTAACAATATGAATAAATTCTAAATAATTCAACCCTAATGCTTAATTATAGGTTTCTAGAATTCTTCCCAAAAAGTTAGAAATCGACCCTGGGCTTGGTTGGTCAAAACACGAGGTTCAGACCAAAACCTGATCACCCATTCACCTACGAGCCCGAATATGTAATTAGTTTCGCAATCCGACCCCAAATCGAGGTCTAAATCCCCAAATTTATAAAATCCCTAATTCTCCTAAAATCCCTAATTTCTATCCTTAAAGAACAAGATTTAGGCCTAGAAATCTAATGGGTGTTAATGAAAAATGAAGAAAATGAGTTTAAGAACACAAACCTATTATTTGTTGATGAAATCCCTCTTCAAAAATCGCCAAAGGTCGGATTCTATGGAAGAAGATATGAAAATATGGTCTTTTCCCGCTTTTGCTACTGTTTTAAAAGGCTGGACAAACCTTCTTCACGTTCGCGAGAGGTATGTCGCATTCGCGCAGCAGTTGCCTTATTGGCCTTCGCGTTCGCGAGATACCCCACGCGTTCACGAAGGCTTACTCCCCCTGGCCTTCACGTTCGCGTGCCTTTGGTTGCGTTCGCATAGGGTATAGATCCCATCCCCCAGTTCCGCCACTTAAGGCAGTGCGTTCGCGAGTGACCAGACGCGTTCGCGTAGAGTACCCACCCAGTGCTCCGCGTTTGCATCATGGCCTATGCGTTTGCATAGAGTAACCCATGTCCCTTCCCCATTTTCTCTTCGCATTCGCGTGGGTTACCACGCGTTTGCATAGCATAAAATCACAGACACCAGATACAACAATCTCACACCAGATTTTCTATGTCCGAAACACCCCGATGTCTATCTGAAACTCACTGATGCCTATCCGAAACTCACCCGAGCCTTGGGGCTCCAAAATAAACATGCACATAACCTTAAAAATATCCTACGGACTTACTCGTGTGATCAAATCGCCAAAATAACATCTTAAACAACGAATTTAGCATCAAAATCATAGGAAATCTCAAGAATGTTCAAAGTTTCAAATTTTACAACTACGGGTCTGAATCACATCATATGATCTTTGTTTCTTTCCAAATTTTACAGGCACTACTCAAAAACTATATTAAACCTGTACCGGGCTCTGGAACTAAAATACGGGCCCGATACCATAAATTTCAAATATAGCCAAATTTCCAAAAACTCTTATAATTTCAGTTAAATAATTTCTTTGGAAAATTCATTTCTCGGGCTTGGGACCTCGGAATTCAATTCCGGGCATAAGCCCAAGTCCCATATTTTCCTATGGACCCTCCGGGACTGTCAGAATCACGGGTCCGGGTCCGTTTGCCCAAAATGTTGACCGAATTTAATTCAATTTTAAAGGCAAAATTAGCATTTTTCTCAATTTTTCATATAAAAGCTTTCCGGCTATACGTCCGGACTGTGCACGCAAAACGAGGTGAGACAAAAGGAGGTTTTCAAGGCCTCAGAACATAGTTTTTGACTTACAAAATGAGAGATGGCTTTTTGGGTCATCACAGGAACCAAGTGTTTCGATTTCAATCTGAACCCTTCCAAACCTCAAACTGACCATCTCCGCAAGTCATAAAACAGTAAATGAACATACGAGGAGTCTTATTTAGGGGAACAGGGTACTAGAAAGCAAAACGACTGATCAGGTTGTTACATCAAGACAATAAAGCTCGGTCTCATAAAATTCCATATCCAGTTTCAATTATAAATTCAAGTAATTTAACTAATAATTTGGGTTCAAATAATACAAGTATTGCATGGTAAAGCCCTAAGTCTACCCAGGCATAAGCATGATTTTAGCTATGTACGGACTCTCATCACTTCTTGCGTACGTAACACCCACAATTATTAACAATTAATAATTTAAACACCTACTAGGATAATTTCCTCTTACAAGGTTAGGCAAGATACATACCTCGCTTCCAAGTTCACTACTCGGCTCTTCAACCAAGCAGTCTCAAACTAGCCAAAGTTTGTACAAACTAATTAACAGATGCTCAAAAGTTCATAATTTAACTATGAGAGTGATTACCCAACCCAATTTGGAAAACTCCTAAAAGTCATTGTGGGGCCACATGCTCAGATTCCTAACATTTTTGTAAATAAATGTTACGCATAACATTACAAACTCAGATATATAATTTTTACTCAAGTCTATAATCAGTTTCATGGTCTAATCCCATTTTTACCAAAACCAAGTTTTTCAACAAAATCCTATAATTTCCACAATTTACATGTTAAAATCTACCCATAATCTACATATTAAACTCACATTAAGTAGAAATCACTTACCTTAAAATGCTAGGTGAAAATACCTCTCTAAGAGCTCCAAAATCGGCCAACCCAAAGGGAAATGAGAGAAAATGATCCTAAGCCCCGATTTAAAACATGTTTTTGCCTAGTGGTCCTTTCTTCTTGATCGTGATAGGTCTCTCGCGATAGCAAAGACAACAATTTTCCATCAACAAAAACCACTCTTCGCGAACATGATAGGGCCACCGCAAACGCGAAGGTCAACCCGACCAACCCTTCACGAACGAGGTCAGCCAATTACGAATGCGAAGAGTAACGACCCAGCTTCCCAGGCCTAGCTCCCCATTCTACGCGTTACAACCAATACGAACACGATGGTTACTAGTCTCTAGCCTTTGCAAATGCTACTGCCCTATCACGAATGCGTAGCACTAAATGCTACAACCCCAATTCCTTTAACGCTAACGCGAGACATATTGCGCGTAGTGAAGAGGGAAACCAATAGCACATTTTCAGCAATTTCGGTTTAACTCCGGGTAGTCAGAAACACACCCGAGCCACCCGAGACCCCATCAAAATATACCAACAAGTCCATAAACATAATATGGACCTGCTCGAGGCCTCGTAACACATAAAACAACATCGAAACTAAGAATCGCACCCTAAAACCAAATTAATCAACTTATGAACTTCATACTTCTTCAACTAGCTCAGAACGTGACGAATCATACTTAGACAACTCAGAATGATGTGAAATTTTGCGCACAAGTCATAATTCACCATACAAACCCATTTTCAGGCTCGGAATCCCAAACAGACATAGATAAGACCAAAGCCTACTTCAAACCAAATTTAAGCAACTCTAAAACCTTCAAGGCGCCAACGTTCAACATTAAGCACCGAAACGCTCCCGGTTCAGCCGAAACTCGATCCGAACATATGTCCAAGTCCAAAATAATCATACAAACCTATTGGTACCATAGACTCCCAATTTTGGAGTCGTTTACTCAAAACATTGACTCTAGTCAAACTTGGCCATTTTAGGCCACTATTAAGGAACTAAGTGTTCCGATTTCAACTCGAACCTTTCCAAAACCAAACTGTTGACCCAAGTCACTGCATGGTTTTGAAGATTGACAAATGTCTACTCAGTTGAACCAGGTCCATCAGGGCAAACATACTTGAACAACCCCAGTGGCACAAGAACCGTCTATGTATAGGAGATAAATGTGATTGTGAATTATCCATAAACCAAGAAGATTGTCTCCTAATGCGAAAAGGTTGCAAATTGATGAGAGGTCAGAGTTCGAGCTCAGAAAGGACAGTAACAAAAGAAAGAAGTTAAGATAAACACAAACTCTTCCACCAAGGAAGAGTTGCATTAGAACTAAACAAGAACATCTCAACTACTGGCGCTATATAATGTTGAAGTATCCCTACTGAAGGATTGATCGCACAAAGGCAGAAGTGAAACAAGAATTGAAAGCAAAATTCCCAGAGATATTTTGCAAGCAGAATCCTTGTGCGACAGAAAGGCTACTGACCAGCTAGAAGAACTAGTTCCATCTGTTTATCTTTCGAGTCTAGTTGGTTGTAGTAGGTGATTTAATATTGTATCTTTCATCTTTCTTAGAAGCAATTGTAATAGATACACACTGTTCAAGTTAGAGTTAACTTGAAGCTTGTCGCAATTAGCTAGAGGCTAGGTTGCTACAAAGGGATTAGAGTTAGTCCTAGGTTTACAAAAGAGTTTATTTTGTAAGGCTCAGAGTTGTAGTGAAGAGTTTGGGAAAATCCTACTGAGGAGTAGGTCGTGGTTTTTTCACCTTTTGAGCCAGGTGTTTTCCACGTAAAAATATCTGTATTTTTACTTTACTGCATTTATTATTCTGCAACAGTAGAAGTTAGAACACCAAGAAGAACCAGGTTATTCTAGTAAGACAACACTCAAAATATTGGACACCACACGAATCACCTCCCTCTTGTGTAGTATTGAAGTATAAAACATCACAAACCAACTATCCCCTGAATTCATAAAATAGTAAAAGCACATATGAGGAGTCTTAAATAAGGCAATAGAGATCTAGAAAGCAAAACGACTGGTCGGGTCATTACACTTAGGTATCAACTTGTCGTTCCTCCCGAATCTCATCATACCCTTCATGGGAGAAACTCTAAGTAGAACTTTCTCACCCACCATATATGCCACATCACTATCCTTCCTATTAGCATAACTCTTCTACCTAGACTACGCTTTACGAAGTTGCTCCTGAATTAATTCCACCTTCTCCAAAGCATCACGAACTAAGTTAGTGCCCAACAACCTAGCCTTCTCATGCTCAAACCAACCAACCGTAGAACGACATTGCCTCCCATATAAGGCCTCACACAGAGCCATATGGAAACTCGAATGATAGTTGTTGTTGTACGCGAACTCTGCTAACGATAGAAACTGATCCCATGATCCCCGAAATCAATGACACAGGCTCGTAACATGTCCTCCAAGATCTGAATAATGCTTTGGGACTACCAGTCTGTGGTGAAATGTTGTACTCAGCTCGACCTATGTGCCCAACTAGAATTGCACTGCTCTTCAAAAATATGATGTAAACTATGTGCCTTGATCCGAGATAATAGACAAGGGAACACAATGAAATCGCACAATCTCATAAAGGTAAATCTGAGCTAGCTGCTCTGAAGAGTAGGTAGTCGTGACTAGAATAAGTGTGTGGACTTGGTCAGTCTGTCCATAATGACCACACTACGTCTAATCTCCCTAAGATCCGTGGAAATCGAACTACAAAATCCATTGTAATACGCTCCCATTTTCACTCCGGAATGTCAAGCGTCTAAGGTAGACAAACCGATCTCTAATGCTCGCACTTCACCTACTGACATTTTAAACACTGAGCAACATACTCAACAATAGCCTTCTTCATCCTCCACAACCAATAGGGCTTCCTTAAATCATGATACATCTTCGCGGCCCGCAGATGGATTACCGTGAACTATGGGCTTCCGTAAGAATCAACTCTCGCAAGACATCCATATTCAGAACATACCGTGAACTATGGGCCTCCGTAAGAATCAACTCTCGCAAGCCATCCATATTCAGAACATAAATCCAACCATGTAGTATCAATTCCCCCATCACCACAATAGTAATCTCCTTAGCATAACCACATTGCACCATGTCCCTTAAGAAAAACAAGTGGGTATCATCCTATTAATGTGACTTAATGCGCTCAAACAAGGACGACTGTGATACAACATAAGCAAAAATCCTACCAGGCTCCGAAATATCCAACCTCACGAACCTGTTGGCAAAAACATGAACATCCAAAGGTGATGGTCGCTCCTCAACTAGGATATAAGCAAGACTCCCCATTCTCTCACCCTTCCTACTCAAAGCGTCAGCCACCAGATCTTTTTGCTTGAAGTACTGGAGACTCCTGGATCTATGCACACCTAACAAGACACATTGTAAATATAATGCCTCCAAATCTTGAGTGCATGAACAACGATTGCTAACTCCAAATTCATGTATTGGGTAGTTTTTCTCACGAGGCTTCAACTGACGTGAAGCATAAGCAATCACTCTACCCTACTGCATCAGTATGCACTCAATGTCAACCCGTGAAGCATCACAATAAACTGTATAAGAACCCAATCTCAAAGGTGAAATAAGAACTAGAGCTTTAATCAAGGTAGTCTTGAGCTTCTGAAGCTCCCCTCGCACTCCTAGGACCACTTGAATTGGAAAACCTTCTACATCAATCAAGTCAATGAGGATTTTATAAATGAAAACCCATCCACAAAATGGCGATAATACCTATCATACCCAAGAAAACTCCGAATCTCAGTAGCAGTAATTAGTCAAGGCCAACTCTGAACTGCCTTAATCTTCGTCAGATTCACCTTAATCCCCTCACTGGACACCACACTGACCAAATGTGATACTGAGACTATGACCATGTCGATCATATTGTGATACTGAGCGTGTGACCATGCCAGATGGATTGTGATATAGAGCATGTGACCACGACAGGAGGATACGTGATATTGAACCCGTGATCCCGCCAGAAGATTATGATATTCAGCCTTTGACCATACCAGGAAGATTTTGATAGCACATGAGGTCTTCGTACGTCATGTGGATATGGCTCCATCCCACTAGGGTCACCCTCTTATGTTTCTTAGTGTACACGTGGATTGTGAGAAACTGGCGTTTTATGCTTGATGTGGTCTCTGGGAGAGTTGATCATTGGTTTTTTCAGCTGCTGAAATTCTGATATGGGCCTTAGAGCCATGATGTGATTTCTATTTGGATTGGGTTGCACGCTGCAATTGATTGTTTAATTTGGCTATTGCATTTCATTTTTACCTGCAATATCCTTGGTTGTACATGAATTATTTGCATATCTTCTTTATATGTTGGATTGTTGACTGAGCAGGGTACGTTAAATTATTGTGTGCACCAAGTGATTTTTATCTGTGACTTATGGCTTGACCCTGTTATTGTCATGTACTTGTTAGAGTTATGAACTGTGCAGGTGACTAACGAGTACATGTGATTAGTTCACTATCCTTCTTTATATTGAGCTATAGTTTGATCAACTAGAAATGCCTAAGGTAAGGTATTAAAAAACTACAAATATAAATATATTTGGTCGATCAGTCAAAATTAATTACGGTTTCTAGTTAAACATACAAAGACTAAACATAAATTATGTATAAAAATATGTTTATTATATATTAATACAAGAAACCTACATATTCGTTGACTATTATTTTGGAGGGCGGCTGCATTTGTAGATTTCCCAAGAAACCCTCGATATGTGAGGTGATAGATTAGGGCTACATAGTCTATCTTCAGTCTATCTTACGACTTCATAACTGAAGATAGACTCAGCAACCCTACGAAATCCAGTCTTGGTGTCCATTAGTGGGAGAATTATAAGCACAAATAGCTAGTTATATGGCATCTTCTTTATTTTTATATTTAAAATCAAGTTTTACCGCAAACCTTAAATAGTTTATTAAAGATATTATGTTTCATCCAACTTTCCATCTTTACATGAAGAATTAATTAGGGTTAAGTCAATGATCAATCTTGATTTTACTCCTCTCCTGCTGAGCTACATCATGGGTTAAAAAATTCCATTTCTAAGTTAATAGTTAAGATAAAATATTTTATCTGTATTTTATACAAATGTCAATATAGATTGGGTGAAAATATCCACATAAGCGCACAGAAATATTGACTTGAGGCCAAACTTAACTATCTTTACCGTATCAGATTGAAATAAGAAAATAATCTAAAAAATAATATATAGAACTTTTATGTGTGTTTATTCGCGATCATTCAATATATATGTGATATGATTACTCGTCAATTGGCATTGAAAATAACAACATTTTATTTTGCATTAATTTGTTTGGCAAACTATTTGACATGTACAAAGGATTTGATTACTCACTGCAGCGTCACATGTACAACTATGAAGCATCATACTTGCTGACCGAAATAGAGCTGCCACAACTAATTTTAACACAAGTTTGATTAGCCTTGAAACTTCCCGGACAAAACGTGGGATCACCTCAAACAAAGAAAAGAGAAGACTACTTGTTAATCAATGCGATTAAAAAGATGGATATGAATAACTTTCAAGGACATACTAGCGGGAAAAAAGGTTGCATATGCATTGAAAAAGACACTCGTACCTAGTGACGGATCAAACAAGTGAAAAATATTGCCATAGAGAGGAAGAAAATCATAATGTTACTCTTCATTTTTGTTCACTCTTAAACTTTTGTATATGTGAAAGTATGAATTGTTAACACAAGGAATATATGGTATTATGGTATTACTTCAAATAAAGCTAGTAAACTGGAAGATAGTAAACTATTTGCTAAAAAAGAAGTTATCAAGTAACTACTTTTTGCCTCATTAATACCTACGAAGTTATTAGTTTAGTACCAGGCTGCAGAATTTAAAAGTTTTGAGATATTATTTATGTTTTACCAATAAAAATATGGTATGCTGATTCTCCATCTAAAGTCTGATAAAAAAGATAGAAGCTAAGATTCCTTCTCATAATTTTTCTTGACTCGAGATTGCTCTACTCTACCTAATACAATATTTTGCATACATCAACTACGTCTAACTATCATAAAAAGGCAACTATGTCAAACTAGCTAAAAAGTAGTTATTCGTCGTCTGTGGGGATCGAACCCATGACCACGTGGTTAAAAGCCACGAGCTCTAAGACTGAGTTAAGAAGGCTATAATGTCCTCCATAAACTATGAACATTTTAATCTCTAATGACAATTAACTCTAAATCAGCTAAACAATTACTCTTAACTTTACTGCATAACATTACGACTTAAAAAGATACAAAGACATTCTTTTATATTGTTTTGAAAAACTATTCATAAGCTAAGTGATTTTAAAGCTAGTTTAATTTTTATATAAAAAAATGTAAGTTCGATAGTCATTTGAGAAAATTAAGTTCCACTCGACATCATGCTAGAATTCCTATTTTCCCTTGATAGCTTTTTTACCAATTCTGGTTCGATATAAAGCATGTTTTTAGGCTTATTTAATATTGACAAGTGCATTATACAAATTTTGTAAAAAAGTAATTAGGAAGTATTCAAATTCTTATTATGTAGGGATTACAACATATGAATGTAGTAAATACCTTACATCCCAACTTATGTGAATATGCTTGTGTCACAATCCCAAAATCACCAATCGATTGTGATGCCCCCTTACTCGCTTGCAAGCCAAGCCAAGCATAACAAAAATGAAATATAAATGCCGAATTAATTGAAATAGTACAAGCCTAAGTCCAATTAACATAAAAATAGTGTCGATACCTAAAACATCCCACGTAACTAATAAATATAGAGTGATGAGCTTTAAGACGAAATACACGTTTGAAATGCCAAATAACAATAATGTTTGAATACAAGACAATAGTACAAAATAAAAAAGGACGCCAAGACTGCGGTCGAGATGCAGCTTTACCTCGTCTCTTGGATGAAACTCAACAAGTAAACCTCAATTACTAGTGTCAGTCCAACACCTGGATCTACACTATTAAGTACAGCGTATAGTTTGAGTACAACCAACCTCACGTATTTCGCAAGTATCATAACTAACATCGGCGAGAAAATATAAGCAAGAATTAAAAATGATACCTGCTATCACATGTAAAGTTCAAAAATCCAACAAGTATAGAACAATAATATGATCAAGTCATAAGCAACACTGGCCAACGTTTCCTCAAAATCCCAATATCCATATCAAACCACTAATCAGTTTGCCTCAATCTATGTGCACACCATCAAGAAGGAACATGAGTGGGAGATACTAGAGGGATGGATCCATATCCACATGTTTTACGGACAACTCACGCGCTAATCATATAAAGTGCAGGGATAACTCACGTGCTAATAATATCAATATCTCAAATCCACATAGATAACTCACGTGCTACGTGGACAGCTCACTTGCCAATAATATCAACTATAGGCACAACACACGTGCCAATATCATAATCTTCCCGGCATGATCACAGACTCAATATTTTAATTCGCATGGCATGGTCACAAGCTCAATATCATAATCCGCCCGGTGTAGTCACGAGCTACCAGTCCAAACCATATCACATAGAAAGAAGATATACAAGAATACATGTACATGATTAATGAACATAAATTTTCATACTCCTATACTAGTGTAAGTGACATGCTAAAGTGTATGCATGTGCAAGTGTGATATCATAGTTCAAACCAGGTATACACATCACAAAATTAGAAATTATCAGGTTTGGTCACAAGTTTAGTCTATGTGCAACCTTAGACATGGCTCAAATAACTCACAACAGGGGTACAAATAAGAGAAACATCACAACATGAAGCTTAACAGTCAATTTAAGGCATATCAAAACTTAAGCATTACTCCGAGCATGGATAGTACTCCGGTGCATGCACAGAGTCTTAGACCTACACATGTGTGCCACCCATAGCACGCCCCTATCACAAATAACTCAAAATACTAGTGCCTCAACCAAGTTTAGGTAAGATACTTACCTCAAGTAAGCCAAATTGTACTATAGGAAGCCCTTCTTGCATGAATGTAACGACCCGGCCGGTCGTTTCGTGAGTTATAGCCCAATTTCCTCCATTTCTGCTTCCTTTTGTGTTCTTCAACAATATTTTATCGTATCGTGTTGGTTGGTCCGGGTCCGGAATGGTTCGGAGTAGAATGAGACACTTAGTGTCCTATTTAGAAGCTTAAGTTGGAAAAGTCAACCGGATATTGACTTATGAGTAAACGATCTCGGATTTGGATTTTTATGGTTCGGTTACCTCCGTTAGGTGATTCCAAACTTAGGAGAGCGTCAGGAATGTGATTTGGAGGTCCGTGGTAGAATTAGGCTTGAATTTGCGAAAGTTGGAAATTTGGCGATTTTGGTCAGCAGTGAAAAATTTGATATCGGGGTTGGAATGGAATTCCAGAAGTTCGAGTAGGTTCGTAGTGTCATTTTTGAGGTGTGTGTAAAGTTTTAGGTCATTCAAACGAGGTTTGGTAGGTTTCGGCGTCATTTGTGGAATTTGGAAGTTTAGAAATTCTTAGGCTTAAATCCGAGGGTAATTTGATGTTTTGATCTTGTTTTGAGTGATTAGAAGATGCGACTAAGTTCGTATGATATTTTGGGACTTGATGGAATGTTTTGGTTGAGGTCCCGGGGACCTCGGGTGAGTTTCAGGTGGTTAACAGATCGTTTTAGGGCTTTGCAAAATGGCTGATAACTGCCGGTGTAAATTTTCTGGTTTCCTTATACACGAGGCGAGTTTGTTCTGTGCGATCGCAGAGTTTTGAACGCGATCACGTGCATGTGTGAAGATGTGCTTCGCGAATGCGTGGCCAATGCCACGTTCGTGTAGAAGTAATCGAGTTGTGAGGAGGTGAGGTGATTATTCTACGCGATTGCGTGAGGAAGGATAGGATCGTGTAGGTTTGAGAAGCAGTGATCCGCTTTCGCGTGGGAGATTCCGCGGTTCGCATAGAGTTAGTTTGTGGGGTAGCATAATGTGCTTCGCGATCGCAAGGATTGTTCCGTGATCGCGATGAAGGTATATTTGGCCAGATTTAAAAGATTCAAACGAGGGTTCGAGTTCATATCATAAAATTGAAGTGGGAGCTCGGTAAAAGGAAATTTTTTTAGAGATTCTTGTGTGGGTGTTTGGGGTAAGTGATTTCTATCTAATTTTGGTCAAATCCCATGATTTTGCCTATAATTTTATCCTCTAATTTATGATTTGGGATGGAAAATTGGGGAAAATGAGGAAGAATTCTTGAGTTGAATTTTTGGGGTTTTGAATGGGATTTTGTTATCAGATTTGAGTAAATTTAGTATGGTTAGACTCGTGACTGAATGAACTTTCATGTTTTTTAATCTTTGTCAGATTCCGAGACGTGGGCACGGGGCCCGGGTTTGAGCCAATTTCGGGTTTGGGGGGATAATTTGATAGTTTTTCTTGTGGAATTCATTTCATTAGCGTATATTGATGGTATTGTACTGGTTGTGAATAGATTCAGAGCATTTGGAGGCCTAGTCGAGGGGCAAGAGCATCGCGGAATAGAAATTTGATCGGTTTGAGGTAAGTAACGATTATAAATCTAGTCCTGAGGGTATGAAGCCTCAGATTTTGTGTCATGTGAATATTTTTGAGGTGACGCACATGCTAGGTGACCGGCGTGTGGGCGTGAACCGTTGGGGATTGTGACTTGGTCCGTCCTGTATCAACTGTAAATTTGAATATTTTGTTGAAACTATATACTTCTTATGTGTTTTAGAAAGAATTTCAGTAAATCAGGTTGAGAGCCATGTTTAAGCCTTATGCCAGTATTGTTTGGACCCTTAGAGGTCTTTTCTTACTATCCTCTCATTGTTTTCGATTGGAAATCTATACTCAGTCATGTTTATGCTTATTTACTACATAACTCAGTTTTTATTACTCTATTTTTGATGCATCATATAAATATTGTTTGGGCCGAATACTTTGTTTTTCGAGACCCCGGAGGCTGGAGAGGTGTATGACTGAGTGAGGCTGAGGGCATGATTTGTGAGGATATTTATGTGTTACACCCCATGTTTTCGTACGTGAGAGTACATCGTAAGTAAATTGATGTAAGCTCAGAAATAAGATTATATTTGGTGGAATATAAAGTAAGCTAATCATGTTACATTGGAGGTTACAAATATTTAATATCATGAATAACAAGTACCAAGAGGGTTGGAAAGCTTAGAGGCTAAACCGATTGAAGAAAATAAGGTTCGTCGAAAGTCGACGAGTTTGGAATATTATACCATGTATTTTAGGGTGAGACTATGGTTCATTACATGATAAGGAGGTTATGCTATGAGTTAATTTTTATCATATGATAGTTGTGTTCTACATTTTTAAGTCAAGCAAGTTGTGGAACAAAAGTCGGCAAAGGTCTTCACAAGTTACACTCATAATGTGTTGAACATTAGGTCAAATGTAACTGAGCTTTTCTCCCAATATACTTGGAATTATCTGATGATCTACCAACCAAATTTAAGATATATGAATCTAGTTTCCAATTCATTAAACCGTTCATCGATACGACGTAGGAGTAGAGATATATTTGCAGTTTCGCGAGACTGCGCAGACATCATAAGTGACAAATAGGTGGATCACTAGAGCTTTTTGAGAAATACATTTCATGTGTTATTTGAGGTCTTATTGGGACATATTTTATACCAAATGGAAGGTCTTGGAATGTAGTTTTAAACTCTCTTAACCGTTCATTCATACGACATTGGATAAAAAGATATAAGCGTCAGAAGATGGACCAATCCTAGGGTGCCAAACTAGCACCTCTTTGACTTTTCCAAACTTGATATATATAAACCTTAGGTCAGCTTTTGTCACGACCCGAAATCCCACCTTCAGGCCATGACTGCGTCTAACGTTGAACCCGCTAGACAAGCCAACGTTTGAACTAAATAAAACTCGTTAACAACTAAAGCGAACAAGATAACTAAGGCATCGATGGCCCACAATATGAAGGTTAACAAATTACCAAAAATAATATAGCAACTACGAAATAAATCCCATATACAAATCCCAGAACTGGTGTCACATACTCACGAACTGTCTAAGAGATTACTAAAACAAAGGTCTGAAAATAAGTACATAGGACTGTCTTTGAAATATAAAGTAAGACAGAGCTGAAAGTGAAGAGTAGAAGGTGACGCCAAAGCCCACGAACGTCTGCGGGTCTACCTCGATGTCTCCTGTATGAACTGATGAGATGCTCCGACCGTCAGTGATCACCGGGTCCGGCTGCGTAGTCTGCACAACATAAAGAAGTGCAGGTGTAGCATCAGTACAACCGACCCCATGTACTGAGTAAGTGCCGAGCCTAACCTCGGCGAAGTAGTGACGAGGCTAGGACCGACAACAATATATGTACCTTTGCAATTTTATATAATAACAGGAAACAAATGTCGACAGAAATAAGCAAGTAAGACAGATACGGGGAGAACATGCTGGGGGTAAAAGGGGCAACAAAATGCTAGCACGGTAGAACAGGGTAATAACTGAAATGTAAAGATAAAGGCAGGAATTTAACTTCTCAAACAGATAATGAACAGCTTAAGGCACGGCATGTCCCCTCGTGCATAGCCGCACAATCACTCGACACGGAATGTCCCCTCGTGCGTATATAATAACACTCGGCGCGGAATGTCCCCTCGTGCATAACTTTACAATCACTCGGCACGGAATGTCCCCTCGTGCGTATATAATAACACTCGGCACGGAATGTCCTCTCGTGCATAACCTCACAATCACTCGGCACGGAATGTCCCCTCGTGCGTATATAATAATCAGTGATCAACACGGCATGTCCCCTCGTGTGATAAGTAACAAACAGTCGGCACGGCATGTCCCCTCGTGCGACAAATAATAAAACAAAGCAACAATATAATGTGAAAGTCAACATTAAGAAGTCTCAAGTGCATGGAAATGCTCAATAAAATTCTATTGTCCCGGCAAGGAGAAATCATCAATTACAAACTCAACAAATGCCCGACAAGGGTCTCAGCTATAACCAACCTCGCATCAGAAATACAATTTCACAGTGTAAGCCTCAACTGAAACAAATAACTCAATAACTCCCCACGTCATGAAACAACATCAAGGTATCACTACTAATTCACCAATTACTCATAGTACGGGGAATATTAAGAACACAGTAAGTTTCATCACAATTGACTCATGGGCATGCTTGACCGCAACATATAGGCACTCGTCACCACGCCTATACGTTGGACATGAGTTACACATAGCAAATAAGACTCTATACCTAATCCCGCAAGCTGAGGTTAGGCCAAACACTTACCTCGGCTCCAAAAATGCAAGTTAAGCCTCAACCACAACCTTTCCTTTAGAATCCGACTCCGGAACGGTATTATCTAGAAATAATCAACCAAAGTATATCAATAATGGCTCAATAAATCAAACACATAGCCTAATTATTTATTTCAAAGAATTCTTCCTAAGATTCCAAAATTTGACCCCGGACCCGCTTGGTCCAAACACGAGACTCGGACCAAAACCCAATCACCCATAACCCCACGAGGTAGAATATATAATTTGTTTTAAGATTCGACCCTAAATTGAGGTTGAATCACCCAAAATTCTCAAAAATCCAACACTACCTAAAATCCCTAATTCCTACTTTGATTCCATGTTTTTAGCCCTAGATTCTAGTGATTGATGAAGGAAAATGGTAGAGATTAGAGTTAGGATCACTTACCCAAGTGGCTATGGAAGAAAACTCGCTTGAGGATTGCCTATGGGGTCTTATAGAGGAAGAAGATGGTGAAAAAGTGATAATCCCGTAATAGTATTCTGTTTTTGACTTAAGGAATTAACTNCTGCAACATCACACCAGAGTTTTTACTCTTTAACACCCCGTTAGCTACCTGAAACTCACCCGAGCCCCCGGGTCTCAAAACCAAAAACACAAACGACTCCCAAAATATCTTACGAACTTATTCAAGCATTTAAATCACCAAAATATCATCAAGAACATTGAATCAAACCTCACAACTCTTAGAATTTTCTCAAACTTCATCAACTTCTAAATTTCCCATTTTCAATCCGAATCACGTCGTTTCAAGTCCGTTTCACACCAAATTTCACAGATAAGACAAATAACATATAATAAACCTGTTTCGGGCTCCAGAACCTTAATACGGGCTCGGTAACACGGTTTTCACTTAATAATTCATTTTCAAATTCCTTTATTATTTCCAGAAAATAATTTCCTTTAAAAATTCATTTCTCGGGCTTGGGACCTCGGAATTCGATTCTGGGCATACGCCCAAGTCCCATATTTTCCTACGAACCCTCCGGGACCGTCACATCACGGGTCCGGGTCTGTTTACCAAAAATGTTGACCAAAGTCCACTTTATTCATTTAATTATCAGAAATTCTAATTATCATCCAAATTCAATATAAAGGCTTCCCGGCTACACACTCGGGCTGCGCACGCATCTCGAGGTGAGATTAACGAAGGCTTTCAGGGCCTCGGAACACAGATTTAGCTAGGATTACTTAGGATGACCTTTTGGGTCATCACAGCTTTCTCTGGTAAATGTTAATTGTTGTTGTAGGCAAACTCTTCTAAAGGCATGAACTGATCCCATGAACCACCAAAATCAATAACACATGCCCGCAACATATCCTCCAAAATCTGAATAGTGCGCTCAGACTGTCTGTCTGTCTGAGGATGAAATGTTGTGCTCAACTCAATTTGAGTGCCCAACTCTCTCTGAAATANTCACCGAAATAAAATGTGCTGACTTGGTTAGCCTATCTACAACAACCCATACTGCATCAACCATCCTCTGAGTCCGTGGGAGTCCAACTACAAAATCCATCGTGATATGCTCCCACTTCCACTCGGGAAGCTGAATCTGCTGCATCAAACCACCGGGTCTCTGGTGCTCATATTTAACCTGCTGACAATTCAAGCACCGAGCAACATAAGCCACAATTTCCTTCTTCATTCTACGCCACCAATAATGCTGCCGTAAGTCCTGGTACATCTTCGCAGCGCCTGGATGAATGGAGTACCGGGAACTATAGGCCTCCTGCAATATTAACTGACGAATGCCATCAACATCCAGAACACATATACGACCCTGCAATCTCAAAACTCCCTCAGCATCAACTGGGACCTGCTTGGCACGTCTGTGCCGAACCGCATCCCTAAGAGCACACAAATGATGATCCTCATACTGCCTGGCGTGAATACGATCATAAAATGAAGAACGAGCGACGGTATGGACCAAAACACTGCCACCCTCAGAAACCTCCAATCTAACA
>ML269888.1:324-27103 GCA_005239495.1 Nicotiana undulata
TTTTGTAATAGCTTTCATTATTGCAATCCAGCTTTCATCATTTCAAACATCATTACTGTTCTCTCAATTGTTGGCATTGATTTTCCCACACGGCACTGACAATCTAGTCTAGCGTGTCGCGGGGACCTCATTTGGCGGACAGCAACCACCCTGACATTGGTTGCTTAGCCTTACGTCGCCCTTCCAAAGCATCTCAGGAAGGCGCCGCGTAACAGTTTTGTTGTATGCAGCTTTATTACCTGGCATATATGCAAGTGAATCTTTTCATGACTTGAATAAGTGACCTTAATTTTACAGTCAAACGGCAGCAACTCTTAGGCGTGCTAATACTCTCTTTCTTATTCCCAACTAATATGACGGGAAAAAAAATCTTTAATTATGAATCCTAAAGTATTGGTATATACAACAAAGGAACCATTACAAATAAAGTATAAAATAGATCAACAAACGAGAGTGATATGTTGCTTATATTGTTCCATCGATTAAGACCTCAATATATAATATCATGAGAAGTCAGCTGACCGACAAGGAACCGATAAAAGGAGAAAAGAGAAATGACGGACTGAGTTGGAAAGAACATTTTATTAATTATAGTAATAAATTGCAAAGGACTCCGCTAGTCATAATAAGATTGGTCTCATCCTCGTTCAAGGAACTAATGTTACAATTTGCACTAAGCTCCCGCTATGCGCGGGATCCATGGAAAGGCCGGACCACAAGGGTCTATCGTATGCAGCCTTACCCTACATTTCTGCAAGAGGCTGTTTCCACGGAAATGTAATTAAGAATAAAAAACGAAAAATTTAATTGCAAGAAACAATAAACGAAAAAAAAATACCAGTTACCATTTAAGGAAATTCCAAGAGGCTGTATATTTACATCACATATTTACACTTTCCACAAGTACCCCATTAACAGGATCACAATCCTGTAAGTGGTATCACAAATATGTACAAACAAAGAAGCTCAAAGAACCAACTGACAGCTGTTGATTACAAACACTTGATGTGATTTGTAATAATACTATATATTTCTAGTTCTTATTTTTTCTTGTTCCTTTCTCTTTTTCCTCTTTCAGCAGTACTGCAACTACACTAAAAGAATTACAATGGCAACAAAGTAGAGGAAAAGAGATGTGTTTCAGCAATCTGAAACATATAAGTAGCAATCTATCAACAGAAATACTTGGGAACCCAAAATGTGCAGCTTCTTCTTGATCCTTTGTGCTGTTTGTGGGGTGTGAAACCGATACCAAGGGTATTCACTTGCCTCGGGTTAACATGCAAGGGAGTTCGCAGACGTCTGGTAAATTTCATCCACGTGAGTTGCAGGAACATAAACTGCGTTCTTCAGTGAACTGTGTGTTCGACCATACAAAGCATATATGCACGCCCCTATTAATAGCCATATTGATACACGGGCCCATGTTGCACCACTGCAAGAAATACAAGCAGATGTTTAACAATGCTGAGTAGTAATGCTTAGATTAGAAAGATAAGGAAATAGTGATAATCACGAGTAGTGATTCTAGGCATTGACAACTGGACCATCTTTAGCGAGTATAGGAGAGTGCAGGAAGCAGTGTGCTATGCGTTAAAGTTTCCACATTAGTTGAGGGAATGAGTTGTTGTCTCCTCATATGGTATTTGGGCAATCTTCACATCATGAACTAGCTTCAAAGATTGAGTTAGGCCCAAATTCATTTTCTTAATATGGTATCAGAGTCAAACACATCACTATTCTTTGTTTACCCAATGTTGGACCCTCATATTATGTTGTCCGCACTCCAAATGATAGGTCTGAGCGTGCGGATAGTGTTATGTCTCACATTGGTTAAGGGAATGAATTGTTGTCTCCTTATACGATTTTGAAAAATCACCTCATGAGCTAACATTCGGGGTTGAGTTAGGTCCAAATTCATTCTTAACAGTAAAAAACAAAAATCTGAAATATAGTTCGGCAGCGCATAAAATAAAAGCAAAGACGTTCATGAAGGCTTACCCGAGATTAATTAATAAGTAGACATTGATGAGAATGCAGGCAATAGGCAGAAGTGGAACGAACGGACAAGTGAAACCTGAATAGGAAAAAGAAATTACATTTTAAATTAGGCATCACTTGCCGTCAAGCACAAGCAATATAATTAGATAATTGATGTGAGCATGAGCACAAGTAGGATGCTACCACAAAATACCAAGATCATCAGATCTAAGGTCCGAAGCTAATGGAATGAAAACAAAAACCCTTTACTCAGGCATAATGATAAAGCATACCTCCTGTGTGTCCAAAGCTGTGCCGCCCATCATCCTGGTCTATGCAAGTGAGCACTATCAGACCAGATAGCAGAAGAAATCCGCCGATTCCACACAGTGTGTATCTTGCAGGACTAATCACAACATTAATTTACTGGAGTCAGATTTTGGTACAGCAAAAGTAAGGTTAGGAGAATATAACTACATCAGTATTTGTCACACATTTATGAAAATTATAACTAGATTTTACTCATATTTAATGATAGTTAAATATGCGCCTGTAGATACATTCATGAATGTCTATATCCAAGTTGGTGTACAAAATTTCCCGGTGTTTAACCTTATAACACATTTGCACACTTCTTAAACCTCCTCTGTAGCCCTCCAAACTTTAAAGAAAATAAACAGGTAAAATCTCAGAGAGAGAGAGAGTGCTCACTTGGGCAAGCTAACAATTGAAGCGGCGGATGTAAGGATGAATACTCCAATACAGATGAACATAATAGTCCAGCCAGCAACTTTCCGCCTTTGACTTACTAGATCTGCAACAAAATCAAGAGAAGCAAATTAAACTGGGAAGTACTTATTTAGATTATTCCTTGTAAATGACAAGAATATAATGATCACATCCTTGACTCATGAATGCGATGGAAATAAGGGAAACTGGAGAAGAAGGGCTCGTGAACCTAGTGAGCGTCAGTATTTTCATTTTCACTATTATTATTATTATTATTAGTATTATTTATTTTGGGTTATTCAGTTGGATCATGAGGTAAGGAAATACAATTCCTATACAATGGTGGTAAGAAAGAGACAAGACTGTAATCAAGAAATCAAGTTAGTTCTTATTGCTTTCCCCTTCTTCAGATTAATCAGTTATCTGCTCTTTCACCCCTTGCTTTTCCTATTCTTTTTTAGCCATACCTGACACAAGCTATTAGATTTACGTTGGTCGCAATTTCTCAATTTCATATACATGAAAGCATCTTTACTTATACAGAATGTTTACCAAGTCATAGCATAACATGCTCAATTCAGCATAAAAATACTCCGCCGCCTACTACCAAGAATTCAGAACTTACAGTTCAGCTTTGCTGCCGCTTTTTCCACAAGAGGATGCCCAACTGAAATCTCAACTAACAATGGAGTACTATCTCCAGAGGTCACAGCTGGAATTTTGGTGGTCTCGACATCAATGTCTGAACCACTATTACATCCGCTATGTCGCAGGCTTACTGAGTCGATTGCCTCCTGAAAAGAGGACGAAAGTGGGACCTCATCTGGTGGGACATATCGGAGAATCAGTACTGAAATAGCCACCATTGTAAATGCGAGGAGTGTACCAACACTAACCTGTGAAAACAAAATCATAATCACGAAATGCAGAAACCCGATGAAACCCAAAAGGGATGAGAGAAAGAATGGGCAAAGAAGAAAGGAAAACTTTTTGAAATCTAACTTCACGTAACTTCTAGCCAGCCTCCAAAGTAGAAAAAAGACAATACAGGAAAAACACATGACAGTTGATATCATCCTTATCAAGGACAAAGTTGTGTAACCCCCTGAATCAACGCCGAAACTTTAACTTCTAAAAGTTACATGAATCACAACATGCTAAAATTAAAGCATATTAAACACACACCACAAACAGAAAGCCAGAGAGCATAAACATTTTTCCCATAAATAAAAAGAGAGGTCTAACCAGACAAACGTCAGAAAGATAAAACATTTTATTCCTGACTAATGAGAGCTGTGAATTACTCAAAACAAGGCTTTCAAAGTTTACTTGACACGTATGGTAAATAAGACATGTTTTCATGTCATTATCTATTAGTTAACAATGAAAAGCATTCATTAAGCTTACAAGGGCTTTCTGGTCCTCGTAATTATGTTGTTTGCATGATTCTTTCCCACTCTCTAATTGAAAAAAGGAAAAATCTTAAGATATAGAAATCGAGATTCTTTTAAGCCAAAAAACAGACATTAATTCCAGATATCAAAATCACTCTCTTGTTGCCTTTGTTTCCTCGCTCCAAACAAGGAGAATTACACATAATAAAGGGAGCACAACATACATAACTGATATTGTTAATGTGTTTCAACACCATCTCAAACATGCTCCACGCCATATTTTGACACAATCCTCTATGCAGTGAAGTACTCAAACATTTGAACTTACAGAAATAGAGTGCCAAATAGGAAGAACAAGGAACAAGATGATAGCGCTGAGATGATTGTAGAGGACTTAAGAGAGACTTCTGTCGGCCTTTAAATCTAATTTAATATGTTCAGAAGGTGAGCATACCATTCCTGACAACTGTTCAACGTCCATGAAAAATGCTAAAGTTCCAGCGAGTAAACCAGTTGCTACAGTGCCTTTAACAGGAACCTGAGTGCATTTATGAACGTCTGAGAAAAATGAAGGCAGCAATCCATCCCGAGCCATTGCCATAAGTATTCGTGGCTAGAATCACAAACAAATAACATCAAAATGTTGTTTGGTACCGAAGAAGAGATCTTCTTAGCATAAAAAATAAGGTAGAATATTGTTTCATTGAGGTGAAACTCAATTCTTAAATATTCAGTACAATCCCTGTTGAATACAAAAATCAATGTTAGCGCCAAAAGTACAAGTATGACGAAAAACCAACTACGCTTGTCCCTCTCTCAAAACGTGAGAACACTAGTACGTCCAATGATATAAGATGTAATATCTAAGACTTCAAAGTGGTTATAAGTCACATACCATCAAGTTTCCCATGTTACATGCTACAGTTATACAGTAATTTGCCAGGGAAGGATTACAGAGTATCTAGTATAGAAAGTTATACATCTTAATTGAACGAACAAGTTAAATAGTTCTAATCTAATCAGATTTTGGTGTCTTAAGTAATTTCAAGCCTATGTTGCACGGACTCTAAAACATGTTGCCGCACCCGTGTCGGATCCTCCAAAAAAACACTACTTTTGGAGGATCCAAAACGCACCCGTAGACATTTTCGGAGAGTCCGAACAACATAATTTCAAGCTAGGTCGATTTAGAAACCTACGTGATGCAGCTCGCTTACCTGAGGCAATATAGAACCCATCAATGTTGAGCAAAGAGAAGTACAAGCTCCAATAGTTATGATATATCTGTAATGAGATCCCGAGAAAGTACATTAGAATAGAGAGTATTAAAGTAAAAAAGGCGGATTCACATCAAATAGTTCAGCCTTAAAGATAAATTAACTGCAACATCATTAGGCCAAAAGATTAACTTACGCAGCCCAATTAATCCCATGGCTTGCAAATGCGGAGGAGATTGGGGTATCTGGATCCATAGCATAATAGGGTACTAAACCAACAATAACTGCAGAGACTAACATGTAGAGAGTGCAGCATATCGATAATGCAAAACCAATTCCCATCGGCAGGTCACGTTGAGGATTCTTCACCTTTTAGAGATGAATAATAAGAAGTAAAATTACAGATAAATTTTAAAGGTTTAAGAATCTTCAACAGAGATAATACCTCATAAATGACAAAGTATATACAGACTTAAGAAATACCTCCTCAGCGGTACTAGCAACTGAATCAAACCCGATGTAGGCAAAAAAAACAGTGGAAGCACCAGCAAGCATTCCATCAGCTCCGAAGGGAAAATACCTATCAATTGAAGAAAAACTGAGAAAGACAGATCGACAGAAGGAAAACACATAAGAATTCTAGTGCAGGACAGCCAATTACCCAACGGGAAGCTCATAGCCTGGCCATCCAGTTTTGAAGCCTAGATATCCACCAGCAACAATCACAAAAAACATGGCACATATATTTACTGCAGTGACAAATCCTTGTACCATTGTACTCTGCAAAAGATGTCACTGAATTAGCATAATTCAAGAACACAAACTTCAGAGAGAGATGATTTTCTGGATATGAAAAATACCTCCTTGATCCCTACACATAAAAGCCCGGTGACAACAAAAACTAAAATTGCTGCACATGGGTCCACTGTAACATTCAGTCCTGGTATTGTGTGACGAGCTAAGAAAGTTGGCAAGCTGTCTGGACCTCCAAAGAGCATGGCCTGCAAATAGAAGAAGATGACAACAGTAAATCACATAAGGAATAGACTAAGTGTACTGACATTTCAAGATGTGAATTAGGCATTTTTTCCCGGCTTGGATACACAGCATCTGATCATTTGTCTTCAGCAAGCAGATTGCCGCATGGATACACAGGATGGGATGCTCCTAGGTGGGTGCAGTGATTCATCCACTTACGGATCCCGGTAATTCTACTTTGAATGAAGGGTGCACACTCACAATAAGGCTATCTTAAGGGAAGAGACAGCTAGGCGTATTACTTATAAGGAAAAACCTAATAATTTAGAAGAGCATCAAAGAGAAAATACTGCACCAGATTTGGAGATATGCCTCGAGCAACTGCAGAACCTCCAATTGTGTACTCCAATACTACTGCCCAACCAACCAGCCAAGCAACACTGAGAGGGAATGGGGGTATAAATTTCAATAAAGAACATATCTAGTCCTCAAAATTTTAGAAACAAAATTATAAAGCATTATAAGAACTGAAATCATAAGTCATGTCTGATAGGAAAAGCTATTATATCATAAAATCAAAATTCTTTTTCTTTTAATCAGTTAGCAAAAGATTTTCATTAATATCACAAAACCCAATCATACGATAAAAATTTCATGCGCGAAGAACTTTGTGGCATTACCCCTCTCCGACACAAATGTAAGAATAATGATAGGCACTCCCAGCTGATGGGCAACGACTTGCGAGCTCCGCATAGCAAAAGGCAGAAAGAGCAGCTGCTATTCCAGCTATTAGAAAGGAAATGGTGAGGGCCGGGCCTGAGTGCTCTCTTGCAACTGTACCAACTAGAATATAAACCCCCGCACCAATTGTTGAACCAACCCCTGGAAAATCAAATCACAAGGCTTAATATTTTATCAAGCTGACCAGAACTGATATGTAGACATCTTTTTACCTAGTAAAATTCAATGTAAATCGACCAATCAACCAATAACTCTTCAATCCCAAGCTAGTTGGGGTCAGCTATAAGAATGTTCTTTATCCATTCTACTCTATATTGGACAGTACAGCATATCCCAATAAATTCAGTATGCATAGGAGTTATCATAGTTAGACTAATTTTACACTGGCTATCAACCTACTGTAAACCTTATCCTTTATCCAAACTTGGAACCAGCTATGCGTTCGGAATGTAAAGCTAGCTAGCAACAACAACAACAACAACAATCCAGTATAATATCACAAGTGGGGTCTAGGGAGGGTAGTCTGTGCGCGGACCTTAGCCCAGCCCTAGGGTAGAGAGGCTGTTTCCAATAGACCCTCGGCATCCTTCCCTCCAAGAACTCCCCACCTTGCTCTTGAGGTGACTCGAACTCACAACCTCTTGGTTGGAAGTGGAGGGTGCTTACCATCAGAGCAACCCACCTTGTCTAAATGTAAAGCTAACTAGCAAATTATAAAATTGCTTAACTTATTCCTCCCAAGCAATCAGCATCAAAAAAGTCAAAAAAGAATCAGCCTTGAATGTTAACAGAGGAAACTAGTCTAGTCTTGCAATAACTACTATTTGTTGATATTATCACGACATCAATTTCCACTATGAGTAATCCAAGTTGACATGTCATAACATAAGAATACAACATAAACAATAACTACTATATCGGCAAAATGGATTGAATAATTTCATTTAAAAAGCAGACTTTAAGGTCCATTTACTAAAGGTAAAAGATAATCAAGAAACCATAAACATGAACCCCAGAGGATAAAAGAAGTAGATTAAAAAAGAAAGTTCACATTTTTATACCTATAGCAATAAGATGAGGAACAGTTAAGGCCTTAGCTAATTGATGAGCAGAACCAGAGTTTGAATTTGCTGAATCAACCTGTTTCCTTCTTACAAGACTTTTCATACCCCCAATAAAGCACCCTCCTTTATCCCCACTGCCACTACCCCTATCAATCTTTTGTGTGTCACCAACAAATCCCATGATAAAATTTCCAAATGGGTGTTGAAAACTTTTGATCTTTTTTATAATTACTTTTTAGATGAGAAATATATGAAAATCTTGGATAATTTCCAACTGGGTGTTGAAAAGTTTTGATCTTTTTTATAATTTGTGTATCTTAAGAATATGGAGAAGAGAAATATAGGAAAATCTTGGATTATAAATCAATCAATATATAGATAAGGGGCTATGAGGAGGGGGCTGAAAAGTGCAAACCCAAAGGCAGAAGAAAGGATAATAGATTCTTTGGAGATTAGTGACCTTTGGGAAGCAGAAGAAGGAAGAAGGGGCAGATTCAGCTGCAGAAATTTTACAGAGAGAATCCTATACAAAATTCAATTAACCCAATGAAAAGGAGTTGCTTTATTCTTATGTCTGCCATAATAATTTTCAGAAAAAAGACTGTTTCACGCGCCGGGCGCGTGTGCCTGTGCGAATGAATTCTATTTCTACCACCAATTTCCTTGTTTACCCACCTCCCCTATTTTTGTTCATTCTTCTTTTTAGTAAGTTTTTGGGGAAAGCAATAAAATAGGAAGGGTCCAGCGCACGGGGTGTTGTCGGTCCGTACGATATGATATTTAAATATTTTGATTTGTTATTTTTGGTATTTAATTTTGTAAAATATTATACTAATATTATATTTAATTAAATTCGGTATGATTTGGTTTTATCCTTTTCGTTTTGGTTTATTCGGTTCGGTAACTTTGATTTATTCGATTTGGATACTAATTAGTGCGTATAGTCATAGACGGTAATATTCTTAATTAACGTATTCAAAAGTACAAAACTAAAATCGTTTTTGACAAAAGTTTTGTCCAATATACCAACCTAGAGAGAGAAAACTTAGAAAAATATTGTGTTACTTGCTTAGAATTAATTGATGAACTTAGAGAATAAAGGAAAGTAAAGTTTTAGATTTCTTATACTTATGTTGTAATTAAAAAAATGTGTATTATGTAATATAATATATATTTCGGTACGGTATCGGTATTCCGGTATTTTATTTTAAAATACCAAATACCATACCTAATACCAATTTTTTTTAAAACTTAAACCAAATACCATACTGAATACCAATTTTTTTATTTCGGTAGGGTAATTCGGTATTTACCAAATTATGCACATCCCTAATCTAGCGTGCGTTTGGTCATAAGAATTGTGAAATTCCGAAAAAATGCAAAAAAAAATAAAGTAAAAATGATATTTAAAAGTTACAGTTGTATTGGAACATGATGATAATTTATAGCTATTTTTGAATTTTCTGAGTGATTAAGTAAATTTTTGAAAAGTTTCAAGTAAAATTTAAAAATTTTATGATCAAACATTGATTCTTTAAAAGAATTTCAAAAAGAAAATGTTTTTTATGGCTAAACGGGCCCTTAATTAGGGAATAGAAATACTTATGTCAAAGAATGTGCAGTATGTATCTCAAATTCATGCATACTTAGGACCCGTTTGGCTATAGATTTTGCCAAAATATAGTTGGTTTTTTTTAAAATACATATTTGTTCATAAATATTATCCATAATTCTGAAACCAGCTCTTTGGCCTAAAATATTACTATTACATTTTTTAAAATTGCCCTAAACTTTTGTTTATAAAAGAGCCCACAATTTATTATTTTGTAACAATGTTGATTCTTCTTCTCGATCACCTGATAATGTATTATGTACTTCATTATGACAATGATAATTTTATACCAAATTTATTTATGTTCGGGAGTCAGGATTATGGTTTGCGATAATATAATGAATGTTATTGATGAAGGTATTATTGGGTATTTATGATAGTTTTTAGAACTTGTGGGTATAAGCCATGTTTCATTTTTTTTAAAAAGTGAAATATGTTTTAAAAATTGATGTCCAGACACATTTTCATCTTCAAAACAAACTTCACCAAATCAGGTTTTTCAAAAAAAATTGAGAATATATGGTCAAACGCTAGCTTATAGTATGTTTGGCCACATTTCTAAAATAAGTTTCTTTTGAGAAGCGATTTTTTCTTAAAAGTGTTTTTTTCAAAAGTACTTTTAGTGAGAAACAATTTATGTTTGATTAATTAATTAAAAACATACTTTTTAGCAACAATTAGTGTTTGACCAAGTTTTTAAAAAGAAATTTTAAGCTTATTGTAAGGCCCGTAAAAATTCGCCAAAGAATTTGAGGTTTTGTGGTGCCGATGTAGACTTATGTGTTTGAGGACTGTAGGAATTGTTCGCGGCTCGCAAGCTCGCTCCAGTATGGACTTTTTGGGTTAAAGAATGCACTGAGGAGTTGATGGAAATTTTTGGCAGAAGAAGGCAATATTGCGGTCAGTTTCGCGACCGCTGAACCATTTTGTGGGCCGCATAAGCATCGCAAAGATGAGTAGGGAGTTCTTTGAAATTTCGAAGGTCGTTTTGCGGTCCATTATGAGATCGCATAGTTGTTTCGCTGTCAGCATTTTCCGCCGCAGATTTGGCATGAAGAATTTTTGTTGGGTCATTTTGCGGCCCATTCTGCGGCCGCATAAGTGGTTTGGTGTCACAGACCGGTCCAGTGCATCCCAGTTTTTGGGCATCAATTTTCGCGGTCCATTTTGTGGACCGCATACCAGAGTTCGGAGGGTCCTTTTTTCCTATTTTATAACCCCGACCCCACTTTGATAAATAGCCTTTGGGGCTTATTTTGGAACGTTTATCTGATGATTTTAGAGAGAAGAAAGAACACTTTGGAGAGAGAAGGAGAAAACCTAACGTTCTAATCATATATTCTTGCACCAATCTTCAAGAATCAAGAAAAACCAATCACTAGATTATCATCTATGCGGGTAAGTCCTACTCCTACGGTTTCATGCAAGAGGTTACGAGTTTATATATATTGTGGGGTTGGAAATAGGCCATGCATGTGACAATAGGTTGTAGTATGTGGGGTTAATGAACCATTTTGGATAGTTCTTGTTGAAATTGGTCGAGGGATGATGTGATTACCGTTGTAGAGCTTTGTAGTCTATTTTGCATGCTAGGTGTTTGTCAAAATTCCTAAGAGAGTTACATCATGTGGATCCTTTTAATTATTATCCAACTTTCGATGTCTTCCTATAGATTGTTATTGCTAGAAGTGTTGGGACATTGTAGTAACTTAAGAAAATCTCAAACAAGGTATGTTGGCTAAACTACTCTTATAGAATTGGACCCCTACAATGGCCTTGTAAGTCCCGGGTTGCTCATTATAAATTGATTATCTCAAATAAGCCTTGCGCCAAATGATATATGCATTCAATTTGTATTCCAAACGTTCTTGTATGTTGAGTTACTATTTGAGAAGGTGATTAAGCATGCGATGTGTGTTAATATGTTATAATTTGGAAATGTGATCCTAATGTAAACTAACATGTCGAATTGTGCAAGAAATCACATGTGCCTAAGACCCTTAATTTGGTTAGTTGCTCAAATGTGTATTTAAATCTTGAATAAAAATGTCTTGTTGTTGATAATCTATAAGGATGCTTGAAAGCAAAATAAGTGGGTCAGAGATATAAAGTGCGGCCAACGTGCTAAGAATGAAAGTCATACTTGCGGTTCATATTAACTTCAATAAATATGTTGCACCTTGAAAAATCTCGCTATCACATTATCATGCTTATAGAGAATTGATAATTCATTTCACGTAACCTTTTCTCAAATGTTTATCATCTCTCCCTCTCGTGTTAGAAAAACTAACTTGCTTCCTCAACTTGTGGAACTCATCTTTGTGCATTATAGTATTAAACAAAATATACACCGCACATCAATAATAATAAGATGGAACTATTTGATTCCTGACCCTGAACCACTTGTGAGGGAAAAATGTAATATACTTTCGTATATAACCTATATCAAACTAATATAGATAACTTTGTTATTATAAGCAATAATTTAGCTATTAAGTGGAGGCACTCAATAAATCATTTGCTAAACCAACCATGAGTGAACCAACTTATCAAGATGAACTTCTTGAATAGAAAATATGGAAATTATGCTCTAAATTTAATTATTGAGCAACTTACCTCGCAAACACCATTTCATGGGTCAATAATAATCGCACATGTAACCATCTCATAGATGCATCTTATGTGGTATACATGGCAGGTGAATGAGGCCACATTCACCTTTGATATTTCCAGCATTCATGAGATCCAATCCCAAATTTAGTTGGTCTATCAATTAATAAGAACAAGCAATGTAAGAGAAATCGTAAAGAACTTTCTAGTTCTTTAATATTACCCATGTGAATTTTCTTTTATTTTTGCACATCATACTTAAATTAACATGGCTAAATCAATTATGCCAACCGGATAAAATATCAATATTGATAAACTTCTATACCATGACGTGTGCAAATATCAATAAACTCCAAGTTTATTGTGTCATCTTGATGATAGTCTATAATTACGTATTTTAGTCATTTATTACACTCTAATTTACTGCACTTTAATTGAGTTTGAGCTTTAATCGCTAGTGTTTTGCACTAATTGTGTGTTTTATGCCTTGTAGGAGTGATTCCGAGCTATATAAATGTTATGGAATGAATTCAAGTGATTTAGAGATTTGAAGTCTGAGTAAAAGCCCAAGAAATTAAGCTGGGATCGTGTTCATGGGTCAAATTTGATAGTTAAGAACAAACGAAGACTAGAGTAGGCATATTGCGCACTGTCTAGTAAAATAGACATAACGTTTTGCTCCAAAATCCATTTGGGCT
Source organism: Nicotiana undulata (assembly GCA_005239495.1). Lineage (NCBI taxonomy): Eukaryota > Viridiplantae > Streptophyta > Magnoliopsida > Solanales > Solanaceae > Nicotiana > Nicotiana undulata. The sequence goes on from ML269888.1 coordinate 13,348, forward strand.
ATATAATATATGGTTGGAAAGATGACTCAAAGGTATAATACTTTTATGTTTTACGTTTTTCCAAATTCTAAACGGAACAGGATAAAAAATGCAGTCGAAATTGCGACCGCGGACCTGACGCGGACTGGGGCAGAATACTTGTCAATGTGCGCGGCCGGAGTGTGGTCTTAGCGCGGCCGCGCTACTCCAGACCTGAAAAACTATCCTTTTTCGCGTAGGAGAAGGTATAATTATTTGGGCCCGACCCTACTTGGTATATATACATGAAAAAACGGTATTTTAAAGGTTGGACAGACTTTTGACACATATTCGACCTAATAAGGCAGAGACACAATAAGAGCAAGAATTCTTCTACGAGTTTTTCCTTCCTCTTCCTATTTTTCATTGTTGGTTATGAATTTTAGTATTGTAGTTTTACATACTATTATAAATAGCTAATTTGTTATCTAGGGTTTTGGTGGAACCTTTTGTAGGATAAATTCTTGTTATGTTTTTATATAATTGAGACGTAGTATTTTCTCTATTTGTTCAACTATATTATTCTTGTGGTTGATTGAATGGCCCTCAATTAGATGTGCCTATTTATTGTGTATTACTCGGGAGAGAGTGCATATTTAGGTGGTTGTTGAAAAATATCACTCCCGGCGTATATGAGAGATCAATAATATAGGGTTTAAAGGTGGGATTAGGGATAACGAAACTTTGGGTGCGATCTAAGTGATCTGTACTTAATGCCAGCTAGCGTAATTCGGGAGAATATGTCAAGTAAATTGTGGTAGTTACTCGGGAGATAATTACAACACGCAGAGCGCTCATGATCGGTAGAATACATAAGCGAAATTGTAGGGAACATAGCGGGAAGGACTCCAATATTTGGGAAAATCATAACTCTAGACCTCCTTAGTTCTGTCTCAAATTTCATCCATGTTAGTTGATAATTTTACTGTTTTATAATAGTTGTTAGTTAACTAGTTAAAAATAAATATTATAATCTTTATAATTAGGAAATTGTTTGGACTTGTGTTTCTTAGCAATATTGAACAATTATAGCGAAACCTTAGTTCTCTGTGGGATTCGACTCCGGACTTTTAGACCGGATTATATTTGCAACGACCGCTGATCCTTTTTAGGACTATAGTTGGGCGTGATCACATCTTTTATTTATGTAGTACAAACTGGAGAATAAAGTGGGTAGCTTTTCACATACATATTACCCACCACAAGTTGTAGTAATGGAAGATATTAAATCTTTCCTTTATTTATAGTCTCAATATAACCAACCTCTTTCGCGAATACTTTAGAAACTCAATAAGTTTCTTTGAGACTTACTACGACACAATACATTATTGATAATCAATTTTATTTCTCAAAAGTAGTATAATTGGCTCTTCTAGAGCTTTCGATTAATATTGTACTACCACATATTTATCAACATCCATATGGTGAATATCTCTTTCAAGGAGAAAGTTATACCATTATGGTCATCGTCAAAACATTATAGGCAAGATAAGTTGATTCTATTACTTTTGCCATGAATAATCGCATTGTCATAATATTTTGGCTAATCACAATAGGTACATGATCATTGACCATTCATGCCATAATAATGAAATTATTTTCTTATTTCATCTCAAACCTCCTTCTAGAGATTAGTGTGGTATATCCACTACCACTAGCACGTTCATGTTCTTTCAAGAATGAATATGTATTCATAAATCAGATGTTATCACATTCACATCATGAATGAACCATAATCATTTATATGTGCTTTACAAAATCTCATGTCAAATTGATGACAAATATTACTTTCAAAGAGTGAAAGATTATTTTAAGAATTCTTTATTCTCATTATCACAATGATGACGATTATAATTTTGTATATTGTCACATCCACATCCATTGATACCTTCACGGTAATAATTTTGTCTTCATTCAGACTTATCGCATATTGCTATCACATTCTCTTAAAGGGAATGAGAATGAAGCAAATTCAATGGGGCAGGTTTTCACTTCTTTGCCACAAACATACATGAATTTGATCATGGCAAGACAAAGAAATTTCACCACTTCCGGTGGGTTATAATTTCTTGCAAACTCTATAAGAGTTATAATTAAAGTTTATTGTCTTTGCTTGCATTTAAAGTCAAATTATAGAATTTCAATAATTTAAAAGAGAAAAATAAAGTAAAATACTTGCCTTAATCATGGAACAATTCACAATCATTATACTCAATCTCAAAGCTTCTACTCAATTGGTTAGAATCTCGTGCTGATAACGTGTTACAAAACAATAAAATAAGAAGAAAAGTATTGGAGAGAATTCTTATTGATTTTGGATGAATTACAATGAAATAGAACCCCTCTATTTGTAGAGAAAAAATGACTTAGCCACCAAGTAACAAACCCTAAAATCTCTCTAAAGACATTCACATTAAATAGAATTCTATTTATAACAGTATTAGAAATGATCAGCATTGTTAGAAAATTAACATCAAATTATTGAATACCAAATGAAATAGATCCAAATGAAGCAAAATTGATATTGAAAATTCATATAACCAACTACTCCGATAACTGAAACGAGATTGTCGTAATTTGCCCAAATTTTCATAAGTGACATGATTAAGAGCCCTTTTAGCTATGAAATTTTTTTCAATTTTTTTCGAAATAAGCGTTTAGCAATAAAAGTTTCAAGTTTCAAATTTCACTAGAAAATGAATTTTAGAATTTTTCAAAAATTTGAAAAACTCTAAAAATAATTTTTCAAAATTTTCACTCAGATCACTAACAAATAGAGGCGGACCCAGAATTTTTACGCGATGGGGGCACAATATTCTACTCAACCGGTGCTCCTTAAATGCTTTTAGTGTTCAGGGTGCCAATTGCTTTAAATTAACCATTTTAAGGTATATACGTATATATATACAAGATTTTGGCCGAAATTTATGGGGTCCGGTGACCCCTCACTCATACACATGGGTCCGCCTCTGCTAACAAAGACTCAGAAACAAACCAAAATTCTATTCATGTTCATACACAACTCTAACTTTCAAATACCATTTTCACTTTAGAAAAAAAAACACTTTTTTCGGAATTTACAATTCTTATGTCCAAACGCCCATTAAGGGGCCGTTTGGCCATACATAATTTTTTATTTTTTTCGAAATTAGTATTTGACCATAAAATTTATAATTTTCACTTGAATATGAATTTCAAAAATTTTCAAAAATTTGAAAAACGCGAAATGTTGTTTTTCAAAATTTTCACTTCAAATCACTCACAAAAATTCAAAAACATCCCAAAATTATATTTATGTCCAAACACAACTCTAACATTTAAATACTATATTTTTCACGTAGAATTTATTTTTCCGAAATTTTACAATTCTTACGCCCAAACGCCCACTAAATGTTTCATTTTAAACTAATATCTTGGAAATTTAAAACTAGTTCCACAAGTTGCATAGTACTTCTTTCGTTTATAACTTATAAGTATCTAAATATTGTCTTGTTAAGATAATTGTTCGATTCTTTAAAATCATTTTAATACTCAAAATAAAAAGAAAAAAAACTTTAGCTGGCAAATACTTATCTCCTATGAAAGGTGCGTATGTCTTTCCAAGGAGTTACTTCAAAAGGGTTGATACTTGACCATTACGTAGTCTCTATCAATGAGCAGATTAGGTTCTATTGTATACATCATTTTACCCGAAATTAGTAATCTCTCTTCTTCATTTATGTGATACACTTTGACGGAACACAAAATTTAAGAAAAATATTTGAAACTTGTAGTCCAAAATAAGTTATAAATATTTGTGTGGTTGAAAATTATTTAATTAAAAATAAAAATTTAAATCATTTTTAAATATATAGATATATTTTTTTTTAGTACAAACTAAAAAAAATGTATTACGTAAATTTGAGACCGAAAAAGTACATGACAGTTTTAAGGGGATCAATTATTTCCTAGATAACAAATGGGAGAATTAGAAATAAGAAAGGCATGCAACACCAATTTGAAAAAGGAAAACTCCAAAGAAATTTTGGTGGTAAGTGGTAACGAGGCCATAATTCTCTTTGTAAATAAGATAAAAACCTAAACCGGAAAGAGAAAGTCAATTATTCCTTTCGTTTCAATATAAGTGTGAGAATGCACAAGAGAAAAATCTATTGATTAATATTTTATGTTATAATAAGCCTTATTTATATGTATATATAACACATAACCTACTCCTATTACACAAAGAAGTAGGACTAATTACATATATTCACATAACTATTCTAACACTTCCCCCTCAAGCTGGTGCATATAAATCATATGTACCGAGCTTGTTACATATGTAGTTAATACGAGGACGAGTGAGAGACTTGGTGAAAATATATGCAAGCTGATCATTCGACTTCACAAACTTTGTAGCAATATCTCCCGAGAGTATCTTTTCTCTAACAAAGTGACAATGAATCTCAATGTGTTTAATTCTCTCATGGAACACTGATTTGACGCAATATGACGAGCAACTTGATTATCACACACAAGTTAATCTCATCAAATTTCAACTCCTTGAACAACTGTTTGATCCAAATTAGCTCGCACGTCGCCATAATCATTGCTCGATATTCTGCTTCTGCACTAGACCGAGCAACCACATTATGTTTCTTGCTCTTCCAAGACACCAAATTTCCTCCTACTAAGACACAATATCCAGACGTTGAACGTCTATCAAAAGGTGATCCTGCCCAATCAACATCTGAGTGTCGAACGATCTGCTCATGGCCTCGATCCTCAAACAATAAGCCTTTGCGTGGAGCTGATTTTATATACCGAAGAATGCAGACAACTGCATCTCAATGACTATCACATGGAGAATCCATAAACTGACTCAAACACTCACAGAAAAGAAAATGTCAGGTCTAGCCACTGTGAGGTAATTTAATTTACCAACTAACCACCTATATCTTGCAGGATCGCTAAGAGGCTCCCCTTGTCCTGGCAGAAGTTTATAATTCAGATCTATTGGAGTGTCAACAAGTCTACAACCTGTCGTTCCAGTCTCCTCAAGAATATCTAAGACATACTTCCGTTGTGAGATCATAATACCTGAGCTAGATTGAGCGACCTCAATACCTAGAAAATACTTTAATATGCCAGATCCTTAGTATGAAAGTGCTAAAAGAGATGTTGCTTCAACTTACAAATACCATTCTGATCATTGCTGGTAATAACAATATCGTCAACATAAACGACCAGATAAATACAGAGATTTGAAGCAAAATGTCAATAAAATAAAGAGTTATCAGCTTCACAACGAGTCATGCCAAACTCCTGAATAACTGTGATGAACTTACCAAACCAGGCTCGAGGAGACTGCTTTAGACCATAGAGGGACCGACGCAACCGACATACAAGGCCACTAGACAACCCCTGAGCAACAAAACCAGGTGGTTTCTCCATATAAACCTCATCCTCAAGGTCACTGTGAATAAAAGCATTCTTAATGCCCAAATGATAGAGAGGCCAATGGCGAACAACAACCATGGATAGTAAAAGGCGGATTGATACTATTTTAGCCACAGAGAGAAAGTATCACTGTAATCGAGTCCAAATATTTGAGTATACCCTTTGGGAACAGGACTAGCCTTAAGTCGATCAACCTGGCCATCTGGACCAACTTTGACTGCATACACCCAACTACAACCAACAGTCGATTTACCCGAAGGAAGAGGAACAAGCTCTGAAGTACCACTCGTATGTAAAGTAAACATCTCGTCAATCATGGCATGTCGTCACCCGGGATGAGACAATGCTTCACATTTAGACTTAGGGATGGGAGCAGAGGACAAAGATGACACAAATGCACAATGGGATGATGACAGACGATGGTAACTTAAACCGACATAATTAGGATTAGGATTAAGTGTGTACCGTATACCTTTTTGTATTGCAATCGATTGATTAAGAGGAGACAATTCCATTGTATTAGCAGGGTTAGGTACAGGAGGTGAATTAGTTGGGCCTGATGCTAGATGCAGACGTCAACGATAAGTCAGGAGTGGTGGAGATGTAGAAGGTTGAACTGAACTAGGTGGTAGCATTGGAGCTATAATTGGTTGAACTGAACTAGGTGGTGGCACTGGACTCGGTGGTGGAGCTGGAGCTATAGGTGGTGGAGCTGAAACTGGAGCTATGGAGGAAGATGAATGGGAGATAGTAACTGAATCTCCAAAAGACGGAACTGGTAGCACCTCAGAAATATCTAAGTGATTAACTAGACCTGTGAAGTATGATTGGGTTTCAAAGAAGGTAACATCAGCAGACATAAGAAACCGCTGGAGGTCAGGAGAATAACATCGATATCCCTTTTGCGTTCTCGAGTAACACAAAAATATGCACTTAAGAGCGCGAGGATCTAACTTATCTTTTCCTGGAGTAAGGTTATGAACAAAACACGTACTCCCAAAGACACAGGGTGGAAGAGAGAACAAAGGTAAGTGGGGAAATATGATAAAGAATGGAACTTGATTCTGGATAGCTGAAGATGGCATCCGATTAATAAGATAGCAAGATGTAAGAACTGCATCCCCCCAAAAAACACAGTGGAACATGAGATTGTATGAGTAGAGTACAAGCAGTTTCAATAAGATGTCTATTCTTTCTTTTAGCTACCCCATTTTGTTGCGATGTCTACGGACAAGATGTTTGATGAATAATCCCATAGGAGTTCATAAACTGTTGAAATAGGGAAGACAGATACTCTAGGGCATTATCACTACAAAATGTGCGGATAGAAACCCCAAATTGATTTTGAATTTCAGCGCGGAAGGTCTGGAAAATAGAAAACAACTCAGATCAATTTTTCGTCAAAAATATCCAAGTGCACCTGGAATAATCATCAATAAAACTGACAAAGTAGCGGAATCCCAAGGTAGAACTGACCCGACTAGGACCCCAAATATCTGAATGGAGTAAAGTAAAATGTGACTCTGCTCTATTATCAAGACGCTGCGGGAAATGGGAGCGGGTATGCTTACTAAGCTGACATGACTCACACTCTAGAGTGGACAAGTTAGATAAGCCAGGTACCATTTTCTGAAGTTTTGACAAACTGGATGTCCCAACCGTTTATGTAATAAATCTGGTGAATCAGTAACAAGACAAGTTATTGAAGGAAGACAAGATGCGAGTCCATTTGATTCACGTCCGGTACCAATGATCTGCCATGTACTGCATTCCTGTATAAAAACAAGGTCATCAAGAAATAAAATAGCAGATTTAAGTGATTTGGCTAAGCGACTAACGACTATGAGATTAAAAGGACTACCGGGAACATAAAGAACTGAGTCGAAAGGTAATGAAGGAAGTTGACTTACTTGACCTATTGCAGTTGCGATGGTTTGAGACCCATTGGCCATTGTGACTGTTGGAAGAGATTAAGAATATGAAATACTAGTGAAAAGAGATTTGTTACAAGAAATATGATCAGATGCACCTGAATCAATGACCCAAGATTCAGAGGTTGAAGATTGGGAGACACAAGTCACGATACTATCTGTTTGAATAACGGAAGTTATCCTTGAAGATGTCTGTTTACATGTTTTATACTGAAGGAACTCCATATAATCCGGTATAGAAACCATCTGAATTGCATTGGATCCAGTGGATTGTGAGTCAAGGGCTTGTGATACGAATGTCATTGTAGTGTTTACGCCGGAAAAAAGCAGATTTTTTTTTGAAATTATTGTTCATGCCGGAAAAATATAAAAGTGGCCGGAATTTGATTTGAACTAGATGGGTAGGCTTGTAATTGTGAGGAGAGCAAGTTGTCCTGAAGAAGTTTCGCGAAAAAGTGGCCGGAAAGTGGCCCATGGGCCGACGCGTGGGTAAGAACCTTTGCCGGAAATTTTCTGTTGCTGACGCGTGGAGGCGTGTGGCAGCTTTTCTGCCCGAGAAATTTTAACGGGTTGGTCGCCGAAGGGTGATCTACCTCGTGGCGGTGTTGGTTTTTGCACAACACCGAAAGAAAGTGACTTTCACGTAGACAGCCCTTAGGTCACCGGTGAAAAATTGCTCGATGGCCAAGTTCTTTCTTCGCGGTTAACGCTGGAATGACACACAATGATGTTTTCTCACTAATGCTCTGATACCATGTGAGAATGCACGGGAGAAAAATCTATTGATTAGTATTCTATGTTATAATAAGCCCTATATATATATGTATACATAACACATAACCTACTCCTGTACATAAGAGATTAGGACTAATTACATACATGCACGTGACTATTCTAACAACAAGACTACTCTTTTTATATTTGGATGATCTAAATATTTTGATACAATTTTATTGCTATACGAAATTTATACCTTCGCTAATTAACTTTGATTTGATGTTTATTCTCAATTACTTCTTAGATTATCACAAGTATATTATATGACATACTGTATTAATATATTAAACATTATTGTGTTGGATAAGACATGTCACATCAAATAAAACAGCAAGAATAATAATTTACTTGATACAATATCACCCAAGTTTCATTCGTGATGCTTCATTTGATAATTTTCACCAAACTCATGTTAGTTGTTAGTATAATTTAAAGTATGATGACTAAGCTTTACATTTAATTAACAACCAATAACGAATATTGACCTCTTTAACGTAACTGAATATTAAATTTGCAAAAAAGGAAGCTAGTTGAGTAGGAAACGTAGGCTACGCAACTCCTTCGATGTTTATAATTTGTCCAAAACTCCTCCAACTTACGACCAAGTTTTACATGCAAATAACTATTTAAGTTTTTCCAATTGCCACCAAAAACTTTTGGGGAAGGGAAATGGTGACATTGGAGTTTGGGAGAAGGTCACAGAGGGTCAAAAAAGGAGGCAAGACCAAATGACATTTGATATTCAATTAATACTATACAATTTACTAATATTATTATCAATCTTAGAAAAGTATACAAAACTCTTTGGTTTGACGTGAGAGGATGTTTCTTGATTTATTAGTCTCCCTCTGTTTGCTTGCAAGAATTACGTTTGCATAATTCAACTCTTTGGTTTGAATGAAACTTCACAAACACCCTCAAGTTTTTCTCCACTTAACTCGTATAATTAGTTTTTGGTATTACATACACTACAAATAGAGTATAAGTAACTTAGGTTCAACATATTTGAAACAAAATCATCGGATGTCATCAATTACGTCCGTAGCAGCAAAACATGGAGACATCAGAATTCAGAGATTTGAATGTGCAATGAGGGGTCCAATGGCAACTTTTGTTGCCCTTGCCCATACCCACTTGAGTAATTTCAAGTCCACCAAATGTAAAATTAAAGATATTTCTGAGTTAGATACTGCCGACCAAATCTTGAATTTGTTGCATACCGAGCAAGTTGGGCATTGTAGAACTGCCAAGACAGTATTTCCAGACTATACAGTGTGGTTTCGCCACCACAAATTGAAGTTTTTTTTCTTGGTCTGAGAAATCACTCCACGTACTATTTGAGAGACGTGGACGTACAATATATAACTACTGAACCCGGGCCCAAATTTCATAAGTTAGCAATTGATATTTTTTATATTATGGTCAAATGCAGATTCAAAGAATATTGATTAATAGGTAATCAAATTTATGTAGTAGAAGCAACTACATAAATTTAGTGACTTTGTTTCTATTTAGAAACTTGGATGGATCATAAAACTAAGAAAACAAATTCAACCCAAAAGGATCATATTTACTGGTGAGTCTTTCAACAAGCACTATTTACATAAGATACAGGACCATTATATTTTACCGGCTAACCAAAAATGTAAATGCACATGTCCGTAAGTTGCACAAATTGAAGCGCATTATCCATGTTTTCTGCAATAGTGAAACAAAAGGATGTCAATAATGGCATGTGACAAAGTAATTTGGTAAATAATAGCACACAAGTTGGCGTGGTTGAAACACGTATGTACATATCTTCAAAAGACGTATATACACGCAGACTGCAAAGAAAAGGGTGAATGTAAGAGCGAAAGAGAAATATTTAAGTATTTGAACCTCATGTTAGCGAATGCTTTTATTGAAGTACACCAATAGTTTATACTGAAAAGCATATTGTATAATAGGAGAAAATTCAGAACCTAATTGCGACATAGAGATTTTTTAGAATAACATTATAAGGAACTGCTTGTTAGGTATAAAGAATGTAGCAGCAACACTACTAAAAATCCGGGAAAAAGCGAACACAAAAAGCAACCAAAGTTGGTCGCTAAACAGTGAAAAAGCGACCAAAAAGCGTCCAACAAGGCTTGGTCGCTATTTTGCTGGTCCCTTTACCTTAGAGACCAAAGTTGGTCGCTAATTAGCGACCAACTTGGTCTCTAAGGTAAAAGGACCAAATATTCCGGGTATCAAATATAGAGACCAACTTTGGTCGCTTTAATATTTTAATAATATAAATTTAGCGACCAAAGTTGGTCTCTATATTTAAATTACGTTATTTATTTATTTATTATTATTCAAAATATAACGACCAAATTTGATTTGTAAATCAAATATTATATTTTAAAATGTGGAAAATAGCGACCACAGTTGGTCGCTTGTTTTTTTAATTTTTTTTTAATTTTTATAAAAAAGCGACCAAAATTGGTCGCTAAATTCAAGAATTTAATTTTTTTATACTTAAGCGACCAATATTGGTCACTAATTTCCAGATTTTTTTTCTGAAAATCTGGGTTAATTAGCGACCAACCTTGGTCGTTATTGCCCAGAAAAAAAAATTTAAATAGAAAAGCGACCATTTTCTGGGTATAATTTTGGCAGAAACTGCTTGTTTTAGCAGCTACACCACCTGCCAGCACACCAAATCCTATTACAAGCAACAACAACAACAATACCAACAACAACAACAATAACAATATTAACAACAACATTAAAACCAACAAAGTATTAAGTTCAATAGAACTAACACATTAAACTAACAAAACTAAGTTAACGCTTATTACAAGCCCATTCGAAAACCGGTTCTATTGTCTAGTTCAAAGTATATAAAAGTAACTAAGGAAAACTAAGTATATAAAACTAAGTGTTCTCTCAGCATCCTCGTCCGAAAGTTGGATTGCCTCGCCCGACTCATTAGGTGGCTGACTGCGTATGAATTCCTCCACGTCAGATGTGAAGCGACCCTATAAGAAAAATTACATTGAATTAGTATTTCAAATTTTATATAAAAGTAAATCAAAATACTTAATGAAAAGTAAAAAACTTACATGTACAGTCGAGGCTCGGCCCTCGACCCACCTTTCTGGATCAGTCTCTTTCTTCTTCTTTACAATATGAGTCTCATTGAATAGCTCATCTTGCTTCATTGGCATCATAAGTTGTCTGGTGGCTTTGGTGATTATCCTCGTAGTAAAAATACTCGGGATGAACTTGGATACAAAGAATAACTTGGATACAATACCTGGCAGAGTGCGTCTTTGATAAATTGTTGTTCTCATTAGCGACAATGATGATGAGAAGGCAATGACATGTGTTTCAAACAGTGATGGTGTAGGTAAGAATTTAACATTTCCTAAGCAGATAAAAGAAGAGGTTATAGAGGAATTCTCTACTTCATTTTCCAAGAGGAAAAGAAGTTTAATTGAGAGTGACAAGGTTGACGGTAATGGAAAGTTGTCCGTTGCTCATGGCAGTTCCCATAAAACGGGGATCATAAGACTCTGTGATGACAAAGACGAAAGGAAGTTTTATTCTCAACTTTCTTCCAAGTGTGATCCGTACAAGCTTAATGTGATTGGTGATATTTCTTCGGATTCAGACAATGATTTGAGTGACAAAAGTATGGAAATGCTAATCAAACTTGTGATGCTAATCAAGCTTAAATCAGTTTGATTAGCATTTCCATACTTTTGTCACTCAAATCATTGTCTGAATCCGAAGAAATATCACCAATCCCATTAAGCTTGTGCGGATCACACTTGGAAGAAAGTTTAGAATAGAATTTCCTTTTGTCTTTGTCATCACAGAGTCTTATGATCCCCGTTTTATGGGAACTGTCATGAGCAACGGACAACTTTCCATCACCATCAACCTTGTAACTCTCAATTAAACTTCTTTTCCTCTTGGAAAATGAAGTAGAGAATTCCTCTATAACCTCTTCTTTTATCTGCTTAGGAAATGTTAAATTCCTACCTAGACCATCACTGTTAGAAAAATGTGCTATTGCCTTCTCATCATCATTGTCGGTAATGAGAACAACAATTGAAGACCTACTCTACCAGGTACTGTGTCTAAGTTATTCTTGGTGGAAGTTTTATTGCATGTCTAATAAAGTCATCAATCCCTTCTACATCCAAGTACGATGTTCCATCTATACAAATAAAAGTTCAAGTCATATCCTAAAATTTCAAGTCATAAACTAAAATTTCAATTCATAAACTTAAATTCCAATACATAAACTAAAAGTCCAATTCATATCCTATAAGCTTAATTCATATCCTAAAATTTCAAGTCATAAACTAAAATTTCAATTCATAAACTAAAATTCCAATACATATCCTAAAGTTCAATTCATATCCTATAGGCTTAATTCATATCCTAAAGTTCAAGTCATATCCTAAAGTTTCAATTCATAAACTAAAATTCCAATACATATCCTAAAGTTCAATTCATATCTTATAGGCTTAATTCATATCCTAAAGTTCAAGTCATATCCTAAAGTTTCAAGTCATAAACTAAAATTCCAATACATATCCTAAAGTTCAATTCATATCCTAAAGTTCAAGTCATATCCTAAAGTTTTAATTCATAAACTAAAATTCCAATACATATCCTAAAGTTCAATTCATATCCTATAGGCTTAATTCATATATTCTAAAGTTCAAGTCATATTCTAAAGTTTCAATTCATAAACTAAAATCCAATACATATCCTAAAGTTCAATTCATACCCTATAGGCTTAATTCATATCTTATGTTCAAGTCATATCCTAAAGTTTCAATTCATAAACTAAAATTCCAATACATATCCTAAAGTTCAAGTCATATCCTAAAATTTCAAGTCATAAACTAAAAGTTCAAGTCATATTCTAAAGTTTCAAGTCATAAACTAAAATTCCAATACATATCCTAAAGTTTCAATTCATAAACTAAAATTCCAATACATATTCTAAAGTTCAAATCATATCCTAAAGTTTCAAATCATAAACTAAAATTCCAATACATATCCTAAAGTTCAATTTATATCCTATAGGCTTAATTCATATCCTAAAGTTCAAGTCATATCCTAAAGTTTCAATTCATAAACTAAAATTCCAATACATATCCTAAAGTTTCAATTCATAAACTAAAATTCCAATACATATCCTTAAGTTCAAGTCACATCCTAAAGTTTGAAGTCATAAACTAAAATTCCAATACATATCCTAAAGTTCAAGTCATATCCTAAAATTTCAAGTCATAAACTAAAAGTTCAAGTCATATCCCAAAGTTTCAAGTCATAAACTAAAATTCCAATACATATCCTAAAGTTTCAATTCATACACTAAAATTCCAATACATATCCTAAAGTTCAAGTCATATCTTAAAGTTTCAAGTCATAAACTAAAATTCCAATACATATCCTAAAGTTCAAGTCATATCCTAAAGTTCAAGTCATGTTTTAACCTAATCGTCAATAAAATACAATGTTTTAACCCAAATCGCCAATAAAATACAATGTTCTAACCCTAATCCTAATTAACAAAACTAATTAAAACAAGACCTAAA
>ML269889.1:0-24733 GCA_005239495.1 Nicotiana undulata
TTAATAAACAATTATCAAAACCCAAAATCGTATTTGTTTGGCACTGCACGATAAGTGATAATTGTCTAGCATTCCTAAATGCCCTCATATTGTTCTCTGTGGGATTCGACCCCAACCTTGTTGGATTACTATATTTGACAAACGATCGCTTACATTATTTTAAGGTGTAAATTGAGTGTATCAAATTTTTGCGCCGTTGCTGGGGAACAATAGGCGTAACTTAGGTTATTGGTTGTTGGAGAAGTAAGCTTGAGTGCTTTGATCCAAACTTGTGAATATTTGTGTAATTAATTTTTCTTGTTTATTTTCTTAATTCTTCAAAAAAAAAAAATATGGCATCATATAATGAATATTGGTCGGATGGTAGTTATTCATATTTTGATGACCCTTGTCCTTATTGTGAAGGACCACACTCGTGGAAAAATTATTTAAATTCTCCCGGGGATGACTTGTGCGCACAATTTCAAACCCATGAGTGGAGTATTTGTGATAGGTGTGGTGGACAAAATGGTCATGTGTATGATTGTTTGTATTTGTCCGTCCCTTCCCCGAGCCCCCACATGATGAATCTACTTTTTGTGATGGAAATTTTAGAGGCAATGAAGTGGAGGAATTTGAGCATAATAGCTATGGAGAGTTCAAGCTCATGATGGAATGTCTACTTGAAAAAGGAAACCATGAGCAACATGCCTTGGAGGAACTTTTGGAGACCAATCTCCAAAATGATTTGGTACTTGAAAGGCTACACTCACAAATGGATTCTATGATTGAAGCTTCAAGGGCTCAAAAAGCCTTGGAGGTGAGTGATAGCCAAGAAGTCGAATCCATGGCACTTGAACAAAACCAAGAAGAACTCTCAAATGCTCAAAATGAGAGGATAATGCATATGTTGGAGGCCATTCTGGAAAATGAGGAGAAGCACAACCTCGTGCTCGAAGGCTTGAAATGTAATGTAGCTCAGAATGATGAACACATCCGCACTTTGGAGGATCAATTGCAAGCATTGATGGAAACTCATCATGTATCTCAAGTCGCAAGTGTGGATGAAAGTCAAGAAGAGTTCATAACCGAGGGCGAGGATGAGTGTTACTTTGAGGAATCAAGCCTTGAACATCCGCCAACCGACTCCATGAAAATTCCGGATGCCAACAAAAATATGGAACTTGAGTCAACCGTGGTGATTGAAAATTTGGTTGAGTTTGACTCAATTCCGGGGGAAAATGAGGATGTCAAAATTGAAAAAAATGGCAAGTGGGGAGTTTGAAGGCACATTCCAAGCATTTCTCGACTTTGGAATTGTGTGGTGAAACAGAAGTTGAACTACATGAGCCCTTGGAGTATTGCGAGGAGAAAATGTTCATGCCATACATCTTGCAATTTGAAGAACAAAAGAGGCAAAATGACATTCCTCACATACGGGCCAAGAANAAGCTTGATTCCAAGCTAGGTGCCCAGTTCATATCGTCAAAGTGGCGAGAAAAGCAGTAAAAGTTGGTTCGTGTCGTGCCACGACGTTAAATGCTGCGCTTGGTGGGAGGCAACTCATCGTGGTTCAAAATTTTTTTTGAGTCATTTTAAAAAAATTTCTTTTTAGAATAGCTTTTTATATTATTTCTAACCAATCCGCCAAGTTTCATATTTTTTGGAGTCGATTTGAGCAGGTTTAGGACACCGGGGGGTCAAACGCAGTGCAAAAGAAGCACCAAAAATCACTGGGCAACACTGCCTCAGTATGCGACGCCCAGGTCTCCATATGCGATCGCATATGTGACACGCTATGCTAAAATGCGATCACACAATTAACAGTGAAAATGGGCAAAAGTTTAATGAACTGCGATCGCAGGAAACGGCCCGCGATCGCGGAGCGTTGAGAATTTTCATGCTCTACGCAACCGCGATATACCACGCGCGATCGCAACACTGAGAGGAGTTAACACACTGCGATCGCAGTACCTCGTTCGCGATCGCAGAAGGAACAGGTAAGTTGTAAAGAATTAAAACTCAGGGATTTTGTTTACTCATCCATTTTTGCTGTAAACTCTGGACTTCCCTGCTCCCCCAGCCCCTGTTCCACGCCTAAATCCAGTTGGTTTCACTCCTTTTTTTTTCATCCCTTTGGTCATCACCATCCAGGTATGTAGATTCCTACTCTATACTCCATTTGCTTTTCGAAATTGTGTGGAATTCAAGAACTGGGCAGCCCTAAAGTGGGATATTCCGGACTTGAATAGTGTTTTTCCTTTGTGCAATCTGGGAAACTTGCCTTGTGTGTGCTTGTTTGCTGTAGGTTGGTTGAGTGTAGGTGTTGATTTGTGTAAAAATTTGGGGAGAAATCCACAAGCATGGGTACTTGAATCTGTGAAAACAAAATGCAGCCCACTTGGTGTTTGCTGGAATGCCTGAAAGGGTCTGTAAACTGGCGAAGAAGACGACCTCTGCGATCGCGGTTCAATCCCTGCGATCGCGTAGGTCTAAATTCTGCTAGGCCCCTAACTCACACTCTGCGATCGCCACAAGTCCTCTACGATCGCATAGCTTCTGCCCTTGGTCCGCGCCTAATTTCTCATCGCGATCGCGATAACTGGCCTGCGATCGCAGTCTTCACAGCCCTTGGCCTTCGCGATCGCAGGCCCTTTTCTGCGATCGCAATTCACTACACCCTAGGCAGCAAAGCAGTGTGCTTGCGGAACTTGGTTCCAAATGCCTTTTACACTGTTTCTTTGGCCTAACCACCTCCAAATACATTGCTTTAAATGCCCATATGATTGTTTGACATGATTAATCTCTTTGTAGGCACTCTACACTGCAAAAAATGGACTCGACACCTGTGGAAAATGTTCAAACGCCCGGTGTGCGAACACCTGCAGAGGATTAATATGATGCTACAACCTTCTCTTCCCTGAGGTGCTCTGGGCGTTATGACAAGCAGCTGTCCTTAGGCATGATTCAGGAACGAGGCATCCTCCTGACTGACCTGGAGAACCGATGGCCTGAGTTCCATGGGAGATTGATAACTAGTGGCTGGATGTGTTTTGCAGCTGATCCTAGGCCAGCCAACCATGAAGTCGTCCGCAAATTTTATGTTAATTCTTTGGAGGCGGACTTTGCTGATGAGTTGGTAGTTACTGTGAGGGGCAGAGAAGTAAGGGTAAGTCCTGAGGCGATCAATGCACGCTACAACCTGCCCAATGCTGACAACAAGGTTTACAGAGATCGAGCCCAAGAAGCAGGATTGCAGTGGTACATTGATCATTTGCATGGCGGACAGACACCCAGCTAGATCACCAATCATTCCAGGATTGAGTCGGCAGAGTTTACTGCAGAGGCCAAGACTTGGCTCTCCATCATTTGTGCCCGCATCATGCCGTCCAAAAATGAGACAGAAGTAACACTTGAGAAGGCACGAATAATATATGCCATCTAAAGAAGCAGACTTCCAGTTTTTAACAACTTTAATCACCTAAGGCTTGTCTAGGCGGGGGACAGTGCTCAGTAATTACTAGGATTATTAAAGAGACTGTTTGAATCATATCATTAAACATGTTGTTCTAAATGTCCAAGATTCAGGAATTGTTACCAGCTGGGTGAATCTGTTTTCAGTCCATAATTAACTAGAGATGCCTAAGCGGATGTGGATGCAATCCTAATGGCAGGATATCTAAGGCACAAAAATAAAGTATGCAAAGTGACATATATGCAAGACCTAAGCAGGATTTTCTAAATGCATAAGTGTTGCAATACTTGAACATGCTTTCAGAATATGCAGAAGAGATGGGACGGCCTGTTTATTAGCGTTGTTTTTATCATAAAGCATGATTTTTAAGTGTACATGGCAGCGTATGACATAATGACAAAGTACTGTTTATTATCATGTTTTAACACATAAATTTATAAGCGATATAAAAATGCATGTGCTGAAAACAATAGATATAGGACCTAAGAAGCATGGTTTCTAATGCATGCATGGATCCTAAACATGGTTTTTATTGCGCAATCAAGAATATAAACCTAAGGACATATTTTCTACCCTTTAATAACTATAGCATGCGTAGCACCCATCCCTTTTCACTATCCATCCCCAAAGAGATTTTACAATAATTATTACAAACCATTGACATAAATTACATAATTGGAATAAGAAAAGAAGAAGCTATACTATAGGGAGCCTTCATAATAGGCCCAAGTTTTCAGATCCTCAATGCCAAGTCTTGTTTTACAACCTTTCTCATAATCCGGGTGTGTCAGAGTTCCCTAATGACCTCAAAGAATCCCGGGCAGTGCTTACACCCAGATTTCATAGCCAAGGTAGAGTAAGTGCAGTGTCGAAAGGCCAGCTCTTGTGTGTCAAAGTTCAGAGGGAGCTCAAGGGTCCCAAGGCAATGCTCACACAGGAGGGGAAGAACCTAAGGGGTCTAGGAATATAGTGAAAGTGCATGATATAGTTTTAAAAGGTTTAAGTAGGAAAATAGTTTGAAAAGAGACTTGTTTGAAAATAGTTTTGATAAAACAGGGAAGTTATTGGTAACAAGCAACATGCCATCCTCAGAATCAGAACAGGTTCAACATCACACCAAGAGTTAGGAACTAAACAAGTCCAGCAACCACAAACAAGGTAATAGAAATTGGGGACATGTATAGAGCATATAGCAATATGCATATAGTAGGCAGAGTCACACCTAGGTTCAGAATCAGAGAAATCCTGAGGGAATTAAGGGATTAAGGTAGCATTCATTTCAAGTTTACACAGAACCAATCACAAGTGGTTTGCCACAGAAGATTCAGGTCAATAATCGGAGAAACATAATTAAAGTCAGGGGTAATAATTCATAAACATGTTGAGTCTAAGGGAGAGGGGCACATAACTTGACTGATAAGGCATAGACATATTAGTTGCAGTTTGAACAACAGAACCATAAGTAAAAACAAACTAGAAACAAGATGAATTGAAGTAACAGAAGAAACACGTTGTCTTTGGGACTTATATTTAAATCAGGACATACCCGTATAGAAGATAGTAAACACAGAATGAAGAGCAAGTGAGTAGAGTAGTCAGCCTTGGCTTGCAGCCGGCTGACTTAGAGCAATAGTAAGCAACCAAAGAAAAGAGAGAGAGCAGAAGATAGTTTTATTGTGAAAGAGGGAGTTTTTTGAACCAATTTTTGTTTTTTTTCTATGCTAATGAAAGACTAAGGTACTTATAGTTTTAAAACAGGTGGCAAATAAGGTAAAAATCAAGGTTCATCAGTGATTATGGAACTATGTACTAATTAGAATCAAATCAGTATAAGGACTTCCTTTAATTAAGGAGTCAAATTCAAACGGTAATAAGCAGACACTAAATAAGGAAAGAAGTCATATAAGGCAAAGTATAATCAAATAAGGAAGTAGTTTCAGCATAGCACAGAACATGTAATAAAGACTAGGTTCAACATACTTTAATTAAGGAAAATGCTTAAAATCAGTTAACAGCATAATTGGCCATAGAATAAGGTCAGAAAATATTTTACAAGGTTAAAATCAGTAGAAAATCTCATGCGAGATCAGTGAAGAATCAATCACAAGGATTCAAGGACTCACTAATAGAAACTAGTACTGACTTAGGAGAAATTAACACAAATTTATGAGAACAAACGGAATAAAACTCATCATAGACAAAAAGGAGAAACCCTAACAGGCAAACATAGGGTAAAATCACATAGAGCAGGGATTCACCTAGAGCACACAGTAAATGATTTGAATGAGTTAACAGAATAAACACAAATAGAGAAAACCTTAATAAAAATAGGGTAATATCATAGAGCACAGAATGTTCATGATAAACAAACACATATGCATGTTAATTGAACATATAATCGAAGATGAACTCAGAATCACAGATTAAAACCAAAGAACTTAGAGCTTTAACATAATAACTCAGATAAAAAGAGAAAAACTTAGATAAACGTTTAAACACGATGAAAACCATAGATTAATACTAAAAATCAGAAGGCAAACCGTTTTTGAAAAGGGGTTAAGAACCCTAAATTTGAAGATGAGGAGTCATTTTGAAAGAATCGAAAAATCTTTTAAGGAAACATCAAAATAACTCATAATATGCCCAGATCTATTACAGATCTAAGAAAATCTAGAGCTAATAGTTAGGGTTTCAGTGATAACCCAAAGAGAGAGAGAATCGGCTCAGAAACCATAGGTTTTGGCCGGAGATAGGAGGATCTTTCTCGGACAGGCCAAGGGTGGCCTGAGAATGGCATGAACATCAATGGGGGTGAGGTGAACCACCTCTGGTTCCTTTGAGGACCTCAAGGTAGCATTAACCCGGCATATGAGGGATCCATGGGGTTGGGGATGGTGGTGAGACCACCATATTTACCGGCAAGTCAACAGCCGGCGAGTAGCTTAGGTTTTAGTAGAGAGAGCCTGAGAGAGATGAGAGGAGAGTGTAACGGCGGAGAGACCAGAGAGAATGAGATGAGGGAATTAGGGTTTGGGGGTAGGTCATTAGGAGATAATTAAGGAAATGGGGGATCTGGACCGTTGATTAAAATCGATCAACGGTCCAGATTGGACAAGGGATTGGGTCGGGTAGGATTTATGTGGATTGGGCCTGGGTTTGGTCTGTTTTAATTGGGTTGGGGGTCTGATGTAATTAGGCTAGATTTCAAATAAGAATTGGCTACTTGTTAAATACCCAATTAAATTAGGTAAATAATTAATAAAATAGCTAATAATTATATAAAATGAGATTAATGCTAAATAGGTGAAATTAAGGTAATTAACTAATATTTAAAATATAAGATGACTAACTATTGAATTAAAATGGTATAAAATATACAATTAGGCTATAATTGCAAAATTGTTGTGATTATAGCCAAATGGGCTAATTTATGAAATAATTGAATCCTAGTAGGATTAAAAAAAATGATATATTGAGCTAGAAATATTTGAAATTATTTATAATGTAATTCATGAATAATTATTGAATATAAAGTACTGAGTAAAGTAGAAAAGAAATTAATAAAAATACGGAAAAGTATGGGAAAATACCAATTATATGAAAAACTTAAAAAATAATTTGAGGAAAAATTGGGTATCAACACCTATGGGCCAGCTTAAAAAAGCCTTAGGGCCAATCCATAAACCTAAGGGTCGATGAGCTCAAAGCGGAAACCCGACTCGAAGACTGAGCCCTGAACAGGTTAAACATCAACTATCATTAATCGCGCATCAAGCACAAAACCCCAAGGGTTTCATGACGAAGTACAACTTATCGGACTAATAATCGCCACATTGGGCACAAAACCTAAGGGTTTTACCTCGAAGTCCAGTTCATTTGGGTAATCGTTGACAAACATCAAAAGTCAAAACAAAAGAAAGGCAGACACCAGCAAATGGAAAGTCATGAAAGGAGAAAACCGAAAGGTTCCCTTTATATAAATATATATTTGTAAAATATTACAAGGCTTCATTTCTTCATTTACAATGCTCTCTAAGAGCCCTATGCACATAATCAGAAAGGAAAAGCCTAGTCTACTTTCCCCTCGGGGACTGCGGCTCAGTCGGCCTCTTCCTCATTGTCTTCGGAATCGGATACAAGGAACTTGGCGTCGTATTCATCTGCCTTGGCCTGCTCTATCTCTTCCGAGAGATCAAATCCCCTAGCGTGGATCTCCTCTAGGGTTTCCCTCCAGGATCTGCGTCGGGCATATTCATTGCTTTTGCACTCTCGATCAAAAGCCTCTCTCAACTCGGCACGAGCATCAGCAACATCATTTAAATAGACGACCACTTTCTTATCAGCCTTAGCTCGAATCTCTTCAGATTCATCCCGGGCGTCCACGACTTCGACCTTCATCTTTAAAAGGTCAGACTCGAGCCTTATAATCTTGCTCATCTGCACCGAGCTGTTTGCACGAGCATTCCGGAGTTGCACCTCGAGGGAAGAAGCCTTGGTCAAACCATTCTTCTTGGCCGCAACATGGGCATTTATTTGAGCCATTAGCTCATTTCACTCATGATTGTCCTGGCCAACTTTTCCCCAAAGGCGTTCCAAATCTTCCCTCTTTCTCTACAACTGAAACATCAGAATATTAATCTCCGAAGATAGGAGAAAAAATAGGCATGTCCTCAAAACAAAAGTTACCTGTCCCTCGAGGCGGCCTTCGTAGTTCTGGCTACGACCCATTTCGTAGCGAAGGTGTATCAACTCCTTTGCTCTTTTATCACATAGAAGCCTGAGGGATTTCTCCCCGTCCAAGGCTCTTCGCAACCGAGCCTCACAGCGAAGCAACTCAAACTTGAGCTTGTCAAAACCCTATGAAAAAGAAACTTCAGTTAAAAAATAAAAATACAGAGCTAATAAAACCACAAAGATCATCGAAGCTTACTGAAGAACAGAACCGTTGAGCCTCCTCGAAGGCCGAGAGAGCATCTCCTGGTATGGCCTCTTCAGCCCCAGTTGAACCATCCCGAGAGGGGACATATCATTCGGGACTCCGCTCCCATCAGGCGTCCCTTGGCCCCGGACATCCCTTGAAGTACCTTCGACGAGAGAAGAAAATGGCGGCAGCAAACCCTTTTCCCTCGAAGTACCTTCGACCAGAGAAGAAGACAGTGGCAAAGGAGGAACCGCTCTCCCGAGGATAGATACTTCAAGTTTGACAGGCTCGGCTCCATCTCCTTTATGCCTCCGGGCAGACCCTGCCTCACTATGAATCTCCTCGCCCACCAAGGACTCCTTCCATTTATTATAATTCTTCGGCCTCGAAGCCGACGAACCTTCCTTCTCTCCAAGAGGGCATGGTCTCATCTCGGAGAATTCTCCAATATCTACAGTAAAGGAGTTAATAAAAAGAAACATTTTTCCTTAAAAGAAAGAATCTTACGGCACTCACCATGGTGTTTGTCCTCCCATTTACCCTTCAACAGGTCTCGCCACTTACGCTCATCATAAGTCGAGCAGGCCGCCAGTTTCCAAGTCCAATCTGCCACGTCGGGGACCTCGTATGGCAAACATGGGGTTGCTGCAGGAAGGGAAAGAAGACATTATTACGGAGTTCGCCTCCACTATGAACAAAATGATAAAAACACAAGTGTACCACTTACGTGTGAAATTCCATTTCTCAGGAAATGGCAGAAACTCCGCTGGGATAATATCGACAGTCTGCACTCGGACAAATCGACTCATCCACCATCAGTCCCCATCTTCTTCATCGCTGGCAATGAAGGGTCTGTTGGATCGATGTCGTAGAGTGATCAGGCCTCGATAATACAGGGGACGATACAATCTGATGAGATGGCTGAGGGTGAACTCGAGCCCGGCTTTCTCCACAAAGAACCTTATCATCAACACTATCCTCTAGAATGACGGGTGAACATGTGCCAGGGTAACCCGATATCTTCTACAAAACTCAAGCACGACTCTGTCGGGAGGACCTAACGTAAAGGGGTACGTATATACATTCAAAAACCCCTCTACATGGGCCATGATGTCCTGTTCCAGGAAAGGTACTTGCAGTACCACCTCTTCAGCCCATCCGCAGTCTCTCCTCACTACCTCGAGGTATTTTTATCCTATTGATGGGATGAACCTCGATGCATTCTCTCAATGGCCCCGAACATTGGGAGGTATCTCTAATGTGAAGTCCCTTCTCGAGACGAGGCAGCTAGTGGTTCGTTCACCAAATGCCGGCGGTGTACCATCGACCGGGCAAGAAGCAGAGGCAAAACTCTCCTCTTGCTGGTTGACAGATTTTGGCACGACATTCATAACTATGGTAAAACAAGAAAAAGGATATAAGAACTCAAAGCAAGAACCTTAAACTAAAATGGTAGTAGAATTGGTGAGAGAAAAACTCTATAAAAAAGATAGTTGCTCAAAGCAGCAAAGTCTTCAAATGAAGAAAGCAAATACATATATAGAGAAAGCAGCGACTGTTCGCCTACTTTGAAGGCCAATTAATTCTGACCAGGCCATTACAACTTTTAGGGAAGTGTATCGGTGGGACCACCTTGGTCACTTCATAGTCATGTCATATGAATGATGCTGCCATGCAGCGTTCGAGGGATCAAGGTCCCCATATCAATCTAGCCTCGAGATGGTGCCCCTTCTCGAGGATCCCTAACACTACAAGAATAGGCTCTAAAAGAGCTATCAATCTAGCCTCGAGATGGTGCCCGATCTCGAGGATTTCTGTTACTATAATTATGAACTCTTAAGAGCTATCAATATCAATCTGGCCTCGAGATGGTGCCGATCTCGAGGATCTATGTCACTATAACTATGGGCTCTAAGGAGCTATCAACATCGATCTAGCCTCGAGATTGTGTCAGATTTCGAGGATCTTCGTTACTACAAGTATAAGCTCTAAAAGAGCTATCAATCTAGCCTCGAGATGGTGCACGATCTCGAGGATCTCTATTACTACAAGTATAAGCTTTAAAAGAGCTATCAATCTAGCCTTGAGATAGTGTGTGATCTCGAGGATCTTTATTACTCCAAGTATGAGCTCTAAAAGAGTTATCAATCTAGCCTCGATATGGTTCTCGATCTCGAGGATCCCTATTACCACGAGTATGGGCTCTAAAGAGCTTAAATTAAAATTTGAAGATTAACTTTGCTTGAACACTGAAGGGCGAAAATTGGAGACATGAAACAAAGAAATATTTGCATTCCAAAAAATGTATTTACATGGGGATCTTTACAAAGCTCCTCCGAGGAGACCATAAAAAAAAGAAAGGAAAGAAAAAGCAAAGCGGCAAGCGAGTCTACTCTTCGCCCTCGTCGCCCTCACTATTGTCTAAATCGCTTCCAGATCCATCGTCTGAAGAAGTTGAAAGTGCTGATTCTTCTTCTAAGGCCCTGGCTTTCTCAATCTCAGCAGAGAGATCGGCACCTTTGGCGCTTTCTTATTCGAGGGACTACCTCCTAGCTTGTGAACAAGCATGGGAAATGTCCCGGGCCAGTTTAAGCTCGGCCTTCTCGGATATCTCCCTCGCTCGATCATTAGCGGCAGCGACATCTCTTTTATACGAGGCTACATACTCATCGGCCTCAGACTTGGACGTAGATAATGCAGTGGCCTCCTTCTGAGAACTTCGAAGGAGATCCTGGGTCGAGGTCAACTCTCTCCGCAGAAGGTCTCTCTCCGAGGCCACAACTTCATTCTGCCTCTTCAGCTCGAGGATCTCAGTATCCTTGGCTGCAACCTTTTCCTAAAGTTGCCCCACCAGGGCATTATTTTGCTCGATCTGCAAAGACAAATCGAGATAGTGAGCACCAACTTGTGAAAGTAATAAAACGAGCTCATGAGTGCCATGTTACCTGCTCGACGAAGCTGGTCCGTTCCCAATGCACTCCCTCCAGGCTTGCCCGAAGCTCATTCAACTCTCCTTTCCTTTCGGGTAGAGTAAGCCTTCGACTCATTCAACTCTGAGGTAAGCTTCTTGAGCTCCTCCTCGCGGCAAGTAAGCTCATCATTTAGCTTGGAGAAAGCTTGGTCATACAACTTCTAGACCTACAACACAAAGGAAGAAAGTTAGATAAGCAAGAATACAAATCTGAAACACATACAGTATAGCAAGAAGATCACCTGCTTCTGAAGCCTCTCGGCCTCCTCGAGAGTGACAGAGGCATTGAGATCGGTCTCCTCCTCAACTCCTTCAAAATAATCTTTGAATGTGTCATCCTCTCCTCGAGAGATATCCGCATCGGCAGCGCCCCTATTCTGCGCATCCCTTATTTCCCCTAGGGAAAATGACGGGCCCGACTCGAAGCCGCCCACAACATCAATTTCTACCGGCGCTTCTTCTCGACCCTGAAAAGCTTCAGAATCAAGCCCTCCGAACTCATTAACACGGACTGTACTATGTCCGACAAATGGCTCGGGGACTGCGCCCAAGACCTCTTCTAGGGTCTCATCGGCGCAAGGCTGGTCCAGATCAGCCACCTCCGACTCAGCGTCCCTCTCCCTAATAGTTTTTGGAGCATCAGCACTCCGTCTTACCCTTTGTACCAAAGGGTGATCATCATCTTCGTTTGCGGCACGAAGACTTGCAACAACATCTGAAGTCAATACCGTGGCATCGGTCTTAGGCTTTCGGGTCTTGGTTTTCTTCTCTTTTGGAGACTCCGTCGACGTCTCCTTCTTCCTTTTCTTGTCTTTGGAAGGCTTCGAAGTCTCCTTATCACCAGGGGGAGGCGGTCTCATCGACACGCCTTCCCCAAGGCATTCACAGACGTGGTATATCAGACTTACCGCCATAAAGAATACTTACAAAAAATGTGGAAATGACAATAAAGAAAGCATACAGTGGTTCTTGGCCTGCCACCGCGTTTTGGACAAATCACGCCAAGCGTGCTTGTTGTATGGAAAGGCAGAATCTCATATCTTGATCCATCCCGGGAGGTTCTGTACCGCGCTGGGGAACCAAATGGTGGCTACATAATCAAAAGAAAATCTATTCAGAAGAAGAAAGGAGGGGTAATAAAATGTACTCGATATGAAGGTACTTACACTTCATGTTCCATTCCTCCGGGAATGGCATCCTATCAGCAAGGATGATGTCCGAGGTTCTTACTCTGAAAAACTGGCTCATCCATCCCCGGTCTTTGTCCTCATCGATACTTGCAAAGAATGTCTTGGCGGATCGATGGTGTAGCTTGATTAAACCTCCTCGGAAGAGACGGGGGCTATACAATTTGATCAAGTGTCGAGGGAGAATGTCACGACCCCAAATCCTAACATGTCGTAATGACACCTATCGTGGAACTAGGCTAGACAACCATCACCTAACTACACATTTGTTTTAATATAATTCCTCAAAAATCATTAATAACCAACAAACTGAGTATAAGAAAAATTCCTCAAACCATTTAAGCAAGTATAATAAAAACTAACAGTCTAAACGAATCCCACAGGATTGGAGTTAACCGATCACGAGCATCTAAGAATAAAACTAACTTTGCTAATGTCATAAACAATGTCTAGGAATAAAATACTAATACTAATAAAGGAAGGGAAATGGAGAAGTTGCGAACGTTGAACAGCTACCTCGAAATCCCAAAGCTGACGATGAAAAAACTCGGAATTCTACTACTCCGAACCAGTACCTGGATCTGCACACAGAGGTGCAGGGAGTAATGATGAGTACGCTAACTCAGTAGTAATGAAAATAAATCACAATCTGAAGAATAAGAAACACACAGCAACAAATACACCAATCCACAAAACAGTAAAATGCCAAGTCTCAATAAAGTGTACATAAGTTCGAAATCCAGTTTCCGTAAAACTTCTTGAAACAAGTATAATTTCAAATGTTTCTCGGTAAAACTCCCAAAAATATCAGTATGAAAACGAAGTGAATCATAATCGAAACTCAGTAAAATGTCATCATAAAACTGCCCCTCGGGCCATAATCATCACTCAAAATATTCCCTTAGCACCTCACCATCACTCAGTAACAGTCACTCAGCACCTCACAGTAACTCCAACCTCCCAAGCACTCGTTACTCGTTACTTGGCACTCGCACTCAGTAAGTACCTGCGCTCACTGGGGGTGTGTACAGACTCCGTAGGGGCTCCTACATCCCAAGCGCTATAAACAAGCCAAATCATGGCATCAATCACTCTCAGGCACTCGGCCTCTGTCATATCATAACATCCTCACAACATTTGCCCTTGGCCTCACTCACTCAGACACTCTCAGCATGCCACTCGGGCCATAAATAAAACGGGGTTCTCGACCCAAAATAGTATTTCATTTCAAGAAATAGTAATATCATCAAATAGGAGTGTCAACAATTTCATAAGAAAGATTGAGAGTAAAATCACAGTTTCAAAGTGAGGAATACTAGTAAAATAGCCTCCAAGGAGTTAAACAAATCGGCACTAGGCCCCAAACATGGCTTACAACCCAAGTATATCAAAATACAGTAATACTATAAATCATATGCTTTAAAAGCGGTTTCGCAACTCAATAGTTACCTAAAAATGAACATTTTTCCAATTTCCAATGCGTGCATTCCCCACACTCGTCATCCAGTGCGTGCGTCACTCCAAATACGTGAAAGGATGTAAAGTCCAGGGTTTGATACCCTCAGGACAGGATTTAAAGACATTACTTACCTCAAATAAGCTCGAAAAGCTATTCCGCAACACGTTTGCCCCTCGAATCAACTTCCAACTGCTCCAAATCTATAAAGATCAGATTTGCACATCAAATTATGCTAAGGGAATGAATTCCAATTGAAAAATATCAATTTTAAGCACAAAATCCGAAATTAGCCAAAATCCGACACCCGGGCCCGCATCTCGGAACGCAACAAACTTTATACCAAAATGATCTTCATCATCTCACTAGTCCGTACATATAAAGAACTCTGAAATCAGAGTCCGTTTCACCCCTCAAATCATTCCTAAAAGGTCTCATATTCTCAAGCCCTAATTTCACCTTTTTCTACTGATTTTCCCCAATTAAACAATGTTAATATTGTCTTTAATCACACACAATCGAATTAATAAGTCCAAAATGCTTACCTCAATGATGCACAAACGTTTCCATCTTCAAAAACCCTCAAAAAGCTCGGAACCCGCACAACAATGGTGAAAAGAGGGTTAAAAATTGCGAAGTCTCCATTTTATACTTTTCTGCCCATGCTTTTCGCACCTGCTGTCATAATCTCGCACCTGCGGTCCGCTCTTGCGGTCAAATCCACCGCACCTGCGGAATTTTGATTAAGTAGAACAAAACCGCATATGCGCCTCCTTTCCCGCACCTGCGACTTCGCATGTGCGGTCCTCACTCCCACATCTGCGACTTTACCCTGAGTCAACCAAAATCCGCACATGCGGAGATCCTGTCCACTTCTGCGAGCCGCACCTGCGGTTCCCCACTCGCAGGTGCGGTAAAACCAGAAAATGCACACCAGCAGCTGAAGCTGCATTTTTTCAACTCCAAAACTTTTGTTAATCACCCGAAATCAATCCCGAGCCCCTTGGGACCCCAACCAAATATATCAAAATATCCTAAATGATAATTCAAACTTAGTTGCACTCTCGGAACACCCAAATTAACATCAAAACACCAAAATCACATCAAATTCAAGC
Source organism: Nicotiana undulata (assembly GCA_005239495.1). NCBI lineage: Eukaryota > Viridiplantae > Streptophyta > Magnoliopsida > Solanales > Solanaceae > Nicotiana > Nicotiana undulata. The sequence goes on from ML269889.1 coordinate 15,105, forward strand.
CTATGAACTTTGAAATTCCTAAATCCCACCAACAATGCCGAAACCATCCAAACCACCTCCGATTGACCTGAAATTTTGTAGACATATCCAAAATGACATTACGAACCTGTTCCAACTTCCGGAATCCCATTCCGGCCCCGATAGCTTATTTTCCACTACCGACCGGAAATTACCAAATACTAACTTTCGCCAATTCAAGCCTAATTCTACACCGGATATCACAAAACCATTCCGAACACACTCATAAGTCCCAAATCACCTAACGAAGCTATCCGAGCCATAATATACGCATTCCGAGGTACCAATAAGTCAACTCTTAGTTGACTTTTCCAAGTATAAGGCTATTTTTAGAGACTAAGTGCTTCAAATCTCACTATAACCATTCTGAACCCGAGCCAACCAACTCTAACATATCATAAACAGTATAACCAACCTATGACGAGGCAATAACAGTAAATATAATGCAGGTTCTACGTAACGACCGGCCGGGTCGTTACGACCGACAGGGTCATTACATTCTCCCCCTCTTAAACAAACGTTCGTCCTCGAACGGGTCTAGAAACATACCTGGAGTCTCAAACAAGTGCGGATATCTGCTCTGCATCTCCCGCTCGGTCTCCTAAGTAGCCTCCTCCACTGGCTGACCTCTCCACTGTACCTTTACTGAAGCTATATCCTTAGACCTCAGCTTTCTATCCTGACGACCCAAAATGGCCACTGGCTCAACCTCATATGACATATCATCCTCTAGCTGAACTGTGTTGAAGTCTAAAACATGAGATGGGTCACCAACATACTTCCGGAGCATCGATACATGAAATACCCTATGGACACTCGATAAGCTGGATGGCAAGGCGAGTCTATAATCCACCTCTCCAATCTTCTGAAGTACCTCAAAAGGACCAATAAACCGGGGACTCAGCTTTCCCATCTTTCCGAACCTCATAACACCTTTCACGGGTGATACCTTCAGCAGTACCTTATCACCTTCCATAAAAGACACATCACGTACCTTCCGGTCCGCATAACGCTTCTGCCTAGACTACGTCGTGCGAAGTCGCTCCTGAATCAACTTCACCTTCTCCAACGCATCCTGAATCAAATTTGTGCCCAATAGTCTAGCCTCACCAGGCTCGAACCAACCACCCGGAGATCTACACCTCCTACCATATAAAGCCTCATACGGGGCCATCTGAATACTGGATTGGTAGCTATTATTATATGCAAACTCCGTAAGTGGCAGAAACTGATCCCACGAACCACCAAAATCAATCACATAGGCACACAACATGTCCTCCAAAATCTGAATAGTCCGCTCGAACTGCCTGTCGGTCTGAGGATGAAATGTTGTGCTCAACTCTACCTGAGTACCCATACCTCTCTACACGACCCTCCAAAACTGAGATGTGAACTGAGTACCTCTGTTAGAAATGATATAAAACGGAACTCCGTGCAATCGGACAATCTCCCTAATGTAGATACCAGCTAACCGCTCTGAAGCATAGGTAGTACTGACAGGAATAAAGTGCGCAGACTTGGTCAGGCGATCCACAATGACCCAAATAGCATCAAACCCCTTCACAGTCCGTGGAAGCCCAACTACAAAATCCATGGTGATTCGCTCCCACTTCCACTCCGGAATATCTAACCTCTGAAGTAATCAGCCTGGTCTCTGGTGCTCATATTTGAACTGCTGGTAGTTGAGACACCGTGCTACATACTCAACAATATCTCTCTTCATCCGCCTCCACCAATACTGCTGTCTCAAATCCTGATACATCTTTGCGGCACCCGAATGAATGGAATACCGCGAGCTGTGGGCCTCTGCTAATATCAACTCTCGAAGCCCATCCACATTTGGCAGGCAAATACGGCCCTGCATTCTCATAACTCCGTCATCACCAATAGTAACATATCTGGAATCACCTCGACGGACCCTGTCCTAGAGAACTAACAAGTGTCGGTCATCGTACTGGCGTGCTCTAATCTGATCATAAATAGAAGACCGGGGTCTAGGATTTCTCCTTGAAGCATATTACGGGAAAGTTCTAGACTATCAATAATGAAACATAACTCACAACAGATCTCAGCACACATGGCACATGCAAACTCGAGTGACATATAAATCCAAAATCCAATTAAGACCAATGAAACCAAAGAAAATCATATATAGCCTAAATGACTATTTAATGAATCAAAGAGCCAAATATATAACCTAAAAGTCACAATAAGGATTATCACTTCAATCATTTTTCATTTTAAAAATCAAAACTTCATATGCCAAGGTTTAAATCATGTTGGTACCAAACAAGACATTTATTCACTACTAGCTAAAGAAAAAAATATTTACCTAAAGAGAAAAAAAATTAACAAGACTAATCCGTTAAGAAAGTTGTCACTCCATACATCATAGGGAAAAGTCACCTGGACTGACATAAATTATTTCCTTGGAAAAGAACTGCGGCATAAAGAAAAACTAAGGATTTTAATTAATACTACTATAAGTAAATAAAGTGGCAAAATAAGAAAATAATAAATAAAAAAACCTACTGCTAACATGCTAGAATTAAACTTCAAAGTTCTAAACACCGGAAAGGAGATTATCATAGTTCAAATCCTCAACCAATTCTTCAATTTCGTGATCAAGCGCCACATTTTTAATGATGTTCGGGTCCATTTTATGCTCAAAGTACCTAGAAACATCAAAACAAAGTTAGTCAAGAATTAGAGTTATGTTAAGCAATTAAAAGAACATAAACTAGGCCAAATAACCAAGCCAAACGGGCTCTAGAAGCTCAAGTTACAAAGGTACATGAATTGCACAATTCTGCCAGTCTTCGCACCTGCGGAATATTCGACCCAGGTGTGGCTCCACATCTACGAAAGATGTGTCGCTTCTGCGAACTTTTACTTCTGCACAAAAATTGCACCTGCGGTAGAGGCATCACAGGTGCGAGGCCGCATATGCGGTCCTTTTTCGCTTCTGCGATGTTTGTTAGAGGCTTCAAAAGCCAGAAATTGCCGACTCTTTTCAATTCAAAATATGATTTTGGCACACAATTTATACTTAATACTTCTAAATTGGTGCATTAAAGTATTAGGAGACTCAATTACACATGATTTCAAGGCCAATGGAAAGATTATTTCACTTGGACAATTCGTCGAACACATGACAAGCATTGAGTGTATTGACTTTTCTTAAAACAATTTGGGTAATTCAGACTTCCCCAATTTATTTTCAATAGCACCAAGCAACCACACTACACTCAACCAATTTCCCTCACCCCTACAGCTTATAATGATCAAGAAGGTAAAACAAGGGCTGCAGGAAAACGACCATGGAAACTCATAAATGAAGAAAAAGAAGAGGAAGAAAAGAGAAGGAGAGTAGAGATAAAGATTATACCTGAGTTTTATTGTGCGAGAGAAATAGAGTGCACGAGCAGTGCAGATGAATATGAAAGATGAGAGGAGTTAGATTTTGTGGAAGGAGGGTTTTGAATTTCACTTGCTTAAGAACATATGGACTCTTTAAAATTACCTGACAAGTCGCATTTGTGGATTTTAGACCACTTCTGCGCCTACGCTTTTGAGGCTGGTAAACCGCTTCTGCAAAATTTCCGCATCTGCGCTTCATTTGATGCTTTTGCGAGGCCGCATCTGCGAGCAAAGTTTTGCAGATGCGGTTGCACCAGATGACTGATGCACAAACTGGGAAGCCATTGTTTTTCTTAGCTCCAATGCTTTAGACTCCTCAATTCAACTCCAAAAAAATATAAAACTTTGTAGATTAGTCAAAAACAATGTAATAAACTATTCTAAAAAAGAAAATTCAAAAATGACTTCAAATTTGAAAACGGTGGGTGTGTGCTTGGACAATGTGCGACCGCATTTTCGGTCGCATAACTGTTATACGATCGCGTTATTTTTGCCAAAGAAAAGCAAGCTTAGCCACTTTTTGTTCACTTTCCCTGCACTCTAAGATACCACACATCAAAATGTTCAACCAATATAAATAATCTACAAAAGTAAAAATCTAACAACAACATTTGAAAACGATGTGTTACTTTCCACCAGCGCAGCATTTAACACTGTGGCACGACACGAATCAACTTTACCACTTTTCTCTCCACTTGGAAGATATGAATTTGGCGCCTAATTTGGAATCAAGCTTGTGACCAAGAGCGACGGGGGGTGGTAAGTAGACGATCAAGCCACAAGCCATTTGCTTTATTTTTCATTTCTTGGCTTTCATGTGAGGAATGTCATTTTGCCTTCTTGTACCTTCAAATTGTAAGATGTATGGACCTTGCCTTTCCTCTTTGCAATCCCTCATTGACTCGTGTAGTTAAATTCCAATATCACCACATAATTCTAGTGTTGACAAATGCTTGGAATGTGATATCAAGCCTCCAAATTTCAATTCTTTTCGGATTTTGACATCCTCTTGGTCCCCCGAACTAGAGCCATTCAACCATCATTTCAACTACACCGGTTGACTCTAATTCTATTTTTTCTCGGCATCACCAACAAGTATGAAGTCGGTTGGCGGATGTTCAGTTCTTGATTCCTCAAAATAAAGCTCACTTTCTTCCTCGAAGTTGGACTTTTCTTGAATTTCCACATTCTCAAGTTGGTGGGCATAATGAGCCTCAACCAATATTTTCATTTGATCTTCCAAGCTGCAGATATTCTCATCATTTTGAGTTAGTACTTGCTTCAAGTCCCCGAGTGCCAAGTTGTGCTTCTCCTCATTTTCAAGAAAGGCCTCCAACATGAGCATCATCCTCTCATTTTGAGTATTTGAGAGTTCTTCTTGATTTGGATCAAGTGCCAAAGAAGGATTTTCGGCTTCAACCTCTGAGGAAGGTTCTTGGATATCATTCACTTTCGGGGCTTTTTAGACCTCTAAGCTTCAAGCATTTCTCTCATTTGTGAGTTCAACCTTTCAATCGCCAAATCATTTTGGAGACTATATTTCAAAAGCTCCTCCAAGGTATTTTGCTCTTTGTTTCCTCCTTCAAGTAGGCATCATGAGCTTGAACTCTCCAATTTTATCATGCTCAATTTCTTCCACTTCCATATCCCTATACTTGTTATCACAAAAAGTAGAATCATTATAGTGGGGGTTCGGGGAAAGGAAGGACAAATAAGAAACATTATCCCAATGGCCACTTTGACACCACACATATCACAAATACTCCACTCATGAGCTTGAGATTGTGCACACAATTCGCCCCCCAGAAGAATTTAAATAATTTTTGCACGAGTGTGGTCCTCCACAATAAGGACAAGGGTCATCAAAGTATGAACAACTATCATCCGACCAATTTTCATTACATGATTCCATTTTTCAAAAGCTAAGAAAATTAACTAGAAACAACAAGAAAACAAACAAAAAAAAATTAAAAAGATAGAAAAATAATTACACAAATATTCACACATTTGGACCAAAACATGTACGCTTACTTCTCAAGCAACCTAAATACGTCAAATTGTTTCGTGGCAATGGCGCCAATTTAGTGACATCCAAATCTACTACTAAAAAGTAAATGGACATGGTCGCATGCAATATAATTTACCCAACTATGAGTCTTGATCAAATTTCATATTGAATAATATGTAGGCGATTAGGCGTGTAAGAGAATTATCACTTATTATGCTACGCCAAACACTTAGCAAGATTTTGAGAAAAATATTTATAACTAATTGCAAAAATATAAACTAACCTAGAAAGCAAGTAATGATCAATGTCCACAAACATGGATGCAATGGCAATTACACTCAAGTAACGATCTAACGTATTGCACAATTTTACAAATATGAGCGAGTTTATGTTAATTAGCCTCGAGTAATAATTCTATATTAGCTTCTTCGAAATACTAACAAGGATTTCTAATTGAATTATCTCTAAAACAATTAAGAAATTAAGTGCAACTGAATATGGCTACAAGTAGTTCAATCTTATCCCTAGGTAGAATCTATGAAGTGAGGGTTAACGCCTCAAGTTCTTGTTAATTAATCTTTCCCAACCCCAAATTATCTTTTCCAAAATTAATTCGACATTAATGGGCGAGTCCTAGGGTTAGATAATCCCTTTGGAAACATAAAGACCAAGAATAATGAAGGAAATAATAACTCACTTCAATATAAATAAAAATCGTTATAAGCCCAACAAGATATTTAATCCACACTTTAAATATAAATATTTCAATAAACAAGATTCAAGTGTTGGAAATTTTTTTTCACACACTTAGATATTAAATACAAAGCAAGGAAATGAACATAAATGAGTAAGAAGTTCTCAACAAAAAGCTTCAAATCATCAAGACCCAAGTGTGTGTGCAAGAACCCTAGCTCCCAAACTTGTCTTCTCTAGTCAAGAGACTGAAATAAGCCAAAGATGTCCAGAGATTGGCCAAAGATATCCAGAGACCGACCAAAGATATTTTACAAATGAGCTAGGCCGTGTATTTGTGGGTTTGGGATAGAGAAAATGTGAATGCCAAGACATCCCATAGCTGAAGCCCGTTGATCGTACCTGCGAAAAATCATCGCATGTGCGGCTCCACAAAAGCGGACACTCTTTCACAGATTCGTAACCTCGTGAAGAATTGCCTACTCCGTAAAAGCGGCTCCGCAGATACGGATTGTCAACCATAGATTCGATCCTAGTGGATGATTGGTAGTTACACAGATGCGACCCTCTACTCGCAGAAGCGAAAAGTGTTACGCAAGTGCGAAATCACTGAAGGATTTTTCACTATTTCACTTTCTTTTGTTTAATTCCACTTCATTTGATTTCAATTATCTCCAATACTTTAATTACCTGAAAATCTAGCAATACACACCATAAACAACCTCATATTATAATTAAAGGACACAAAATCTAAAGGAAAAGGATGGTAAAATTACCACTCATCAGCATATAAAGCTTCAAATTCCTGTGTCATCGCCATTTGCCATGCAAGATTCATAGATGCCTCCTCATAAGAAGATGGATCACAATCATGTGGAATTTTTCTAAGTAATTGTTGACTTTCAAGATGCAAGACATTAAAAGAAACATGTTGTTTGTTGTTGCAAAATGCATTGAATGGTGTGGCAATAGTGTGGTGTTCAGGTTTTGTGTTATGATGTTGAAGGTTTGGCAAATACACATAGCCTTTGAGGTGCGCAAGTGTGTTATGTGTGCTGCCTGATCTTCTAGGTTCTGCGGGATTTGTTTGAAGACTGTTAGACTCAATGAATTGAGGTTCAATGGAATGTACCTGTTTGAATGATTGAGAAACAAGGTTGGCTTCTGGAAACATGTGTGAACTTGACATATCCTGATTAGGTGTTGTTGAACTAGGTAGAGACAAAGATGCATCATTATTTGGTACATGTATACTAGTAACGGAAATTGATGCATCCTTATCATACATTCTAAAATCATTAGAAGTCACAGAAGTAGAATGGGAACAAGATGGATTAGAATTCATCAGACGCAATACAGAAGGAAAACTAGAATGTTCAGGTGAAACTGCAAAAGGAAAAATATTTTCATGGAACATTAAATTACATCTCTAGATATATGTATTCTCTCCGTGGACAAGTCTAGGACCTTGTAACCCTTTGTACACAAGGGATAACCTACAAACACATGGGGTGTGGATCTTCGTTCAAACTTGTCTTTGTGAGTCTTTAATGTACAAGAGTAGCATATGCAACCAAAACTCTTAAGTTGTGAATATTTGGGCTTTTTTGTTATATATAAGTTCAAAAGGGCTTTTGTTATTAAGAATAGTGGATGGGATCCTGTTTATCAGGTAGGTGGCTGTTAGAATGCACTCTCCCCAGTACCTTATAGGAAGCTCGGACTGGTAAAGTAAGGCCTTGGTTGTTTCAAGTAGGTATTCGTGTTTTTTTTCCATCACACCATTTTGTTGTGGTGTGTATGAACAAGTTTTCTGATGTATTATGCCTTTTTCTTGGAAGTATGTCATGGTATTGTTGACAAATTCTAGACCATTATCAGATCTAATGGTCTTAACTGAGGTACCAAACTGATTTTCAATCATAGATAGAAAAGCGTTAATGGCATGAATGTCTTACTTTTGCAGCTTAAGAGGTGATTCCCATTGACCTACTAAAATCATCAACCATGATGAGGAAGTATTTGTAATTATCATGTGTGAATATGTGGTAGGGTGCCCATAGGTCTACATGGAGTAATTCAAGAATTTTGGTGGATGAAGTGGTCCTTTCAGGGAATGGTAGCCTTGTTTGCCTTTCACAGGGCAGATTGAACAACTAAAGGGTTATTTAGGAGCAAAATTGGCTGGTACAGTAGATATTTTCCTTATTTTTACTAAGGGTACATGACCTAGCCTATTGTGCCACAAGTAGTCAACGCTATTTCTAGAATATGAAGAACATATAAGAGAAGAATTCACAGTAAAATGATCGATGGATACTATTTACTTTGCTCAATGGATGAGATGACTCATTTACAGTTGACAATGAATGAAATGGATGAGCTTGATCCTTTTTCTTGCTAGCATTTTTATTAGGAATGGAAAAACAGGAATGAGGCAAACTAGAAATTGAAGTAGTGGGTGGATTTAACTCTGAACAATTATGACACTTTGAACAAAGAAAATACAATCCACTCCTTGTCTTACCAATCTCCAGAGGCCTCTTCGTTTAAAGGGCCTACATAAGACAAAGATATTTGTTGAAATTAATCATGCAATCAAGATGAATTGTTAATGAGTGGTTTGAAATAAGATTGTATTTGAAGCTAGGTACATATAGAACTCTAACCAGAGTTAGTTTAGGACTAAGAAAAGCATCACCAATTTCTGTCACTTTCACCCTATATCCATTAGGTAAGGTGACAAGAAAGGGGTTAGGCAGGGTTCTAATTTTAGTGAGAAAAGACTTTCTATGTGTCATATGGTTTGAAACTCCACTGTCTAAAAGCCATCGGTCAGTAATTGAATTTGAACATTGACATGTGCTTGTTTCAGCTATCTCTTTGTAAGTAGAACAAGTTAGAATACCTCCAAAGTTCACAACTCCACTAGTGATGATGTTTGAGTTTTTCCCTGCGCACTGCTAGCCTTAAAGTTCTCTGGAAAATTTAGCAACCGGTTGTATTGTTGCTTCATTAGGTTCTAAAGATTTGGTTATGGTTCCTACTATCAGCATCTCCACTGTTGCAAGCTTGTATCTCTTCACATTGATCATGGACATTTGCAGCAGATCCTGTGTTTCTTCCATTTGTAAGCTTGAAGTCTTGTGGAAATCTATGTAGTCTATAACACGTCTCCCTGGTGTGCCCCGTCTTTTTGCAGTAGTCATAATACAATTTAGATCTATTCGAGGGAAATTAGGTTTATACGAGTTATGTCCTGCAATGTTGCCTTGTGGTGTATAACTGGTTTTGAATTTGTTGTAGTGGATTCCATGGCTAGGTGACTACTTGGCCAAACTTCTCTCTTTTTCTCCTCCTGAATGGGGATGGAGAAGGCACGTGCAATGCTAGGCAGGGGATTCATCATTTGTGGGACTAATTCCTTTTAAAATTTAAAAAAAAAAAAAAAAAAAGAAGAACGCGGTATCTTGACAATCTCGAAAGATAC